>JAXCGZ010013531.1:5000-84523 GCA_037179515.1 Halocaridina rubra | reverse complement strand
GAAGCCATGTTGCCTCACTGACAAAAAGTTGAAGGATTCCAAGTGAAGAGAGATATGTTTCCTTAGTAGTTTCTCCATAAGTTTGCAAACTATGCTGGTCAAGGAAACTGGTCTATAGTTCAGAGCCGTATCCCTCCTTCCCTTTTTGAAGATAGGTATCACATTTGCTTGTTTCCAGCATCTTGGAATCTCCCCCGACTCCAATGACTCCTTAAATATGATACTTAGTGCCACTGATATTGTGTTTGCGCATTTTTTAAGCACATGAGGGGATATGTCATCAGGACCTGTAGCTTTATGAACATCTAAATCCATCAGCGCTTTGCATACCTCTGTGGCTGTAAGGTTGATGTTCTCTAATACCGGCCCTTGAGCTTCTATCACTGCAATCTGAGGGGGTGGGGTATTTTCTACTGTAAATACTGACTGAAACTCCTTGTTCAATTCTTTGCAGATCTCTTCGTCCGTCTCAGTGATGCTTCCATCCGCTCTCTTTAGCCTTAAAACCTGTTCTTTTACCTTCAGTTTTCCTCTGATAAAGCTGTGGAAAAGCTTGGGATTTTCTTTAGCCTTCCTGGTGATGTCCCTCTCATAATCTTTCTCTGCCTCTCTCCTTTTACTTAGGTAGTCGTTTCTTGCTCTTTTGTAGGTTTGCCAGGCATTTATGTTTTTTCTCCTCCTATACCTTTTCCAGCATTTGTCTCTCCACTCCTTAGCTCTTTTACACCCATTATCGAACCATTTCTCTCTGGCATGAATTACACCTACTTTGGTGACAGGTATGCAGCAATCTACTATCTTCCCATATTTCTCACAAAAGATGTCATACATTTCTTGTACGGATTTGTTGTAAAATAAGGTTCTCCAGTCAATAACTGCAAAAAGCTCATTCATTTTGATGTAATCTCCTTTCTGATAGTTCCTCCTCATGTCCTCAGTGCCTCTACTCTCAGGAAGAATGTCTTCAATGATATACTCCATCAACAACACACAGTGGTCACTCTTTCCAATTGGTGGTTCATACTCAATATTTTCAATATCCAACACATTATCTGTGAACACCAGATCAAGTAGTGATGGCTCATCCCCACCCCTGGCTCTTGTTGGTTCCATTACATGTTGGTGTAGGAAATTCCCTTGTACGCAATCTAGGAATCTTGCCCCAAAGGAGTCCTCACCACTGTGTGGGTCAAGATTTATCCAATCTATCTCTTTATGATTAAAGTCTCCCATAATCAAAATCCTACATTTTTTCTCCCGCGCCATGTTAACAACTGAGTTTATGACTTCAATCGTACCTATATGGCTTTCCTCATAAATTTCAAGCCTATTTTGGTTCCTTGGTGGGTTGTATACAACAGTTATTATAATGCTCTCTGACCCAGTATTTATGCGAGCAACAAGAAATTCCCTGAACTCACTTTCTATAGCCAAGTTTATCTCTTCAACTTGAATCCTCTCACTTATGAGCAGTGCTATCCCTCCACCAGTCCTCTCAGATCTTTCGACCCTTAGTATTCTGAAGCCCTTAGGAAAAACTGTGACACTGTTTATGTCCTCACTCAACTTAGTCTCTGTAATTGCTACTATATCTGCCTTACTGTTGTGAATCCTATCTTTTAATTCTACTGCCTTACCAGCTAATCCATCAGCATTTGTGTATAACAATCTTAATGAGGCCCCATCCCCTGATCTTCTGTCATTATCTTCTTTATCTCCCCTTTGTCTGGAAGTATTCCGTAACGAAAATTTTTCTTCTCTTCTTCATTTCTTTCATCATTTAACCTTCTTGCCTCTTGCAACAAGTTTTTGATCTTTCCCATCTCTTCCTGTGTTCTGTATCGTCTAATGAACACTTCTTTGCATTCTTGAAGGTCTTTTAGACTTTTTTTTCTCAACAATATTTCCCTACATGTCTCCCCTCTCTCAAAGGTTACTTTTGTTGGTCTCGGCTTTCCTTCCCTCGAATATTTACCTAGTTGGTGTATGTTTACAATATCCTCAGGACCACATACTACTCCAAGCTTTCTTATCAGGTCTACAACGTTAGCTTTATTTTCTTCAAGTCTCCCCTGCCATGTTGGCTCCTGGGATTCACTTATGCCTGAGATTACCACTGTCTTCTCCTTATCAAGTGCCTGTCTGATGAGTGGGTTTGCCCTTTCCATCACAACGTCTTTCATTTTTTCGATTACTGTCTCTTTATAGTCAACTGTTTGTATGTTTTCCAGTGCCACCACCTTTACAGCCTCTTTTACTGCCACATTCCCCTTTAGTGCATCAGCAAAGGACGTTTTCATGGCATCATTTTCCATATTCAGCTCCTGGAACTCTTTTCTGAACTGTTCAATGTTTTCCTTAATCTGAACATTCCAAGCAGCAATCTCGTCTCTCTCAGAAGATAGCAGTGAACTAACATCTAATTCCTTTAGGTTGTCATTTAGCTGTTTGTTTTTATCTTCTTGATTAGAAATTCTAGATTCTAGTTGACTCTTTTCCCCTTCCAGCTTCTTTATTCTTTTTTCTAGTTCCTTTCTCTCCTGCCCTTGTGCTTTATTTGCTTCCTCCAAAGATCTTATTTGTTCTCTGAATGTTTCATTCTCTTTCATTTCTCCATCCATATTCCGAATTTTATCATCAAGGCTTGTAACCATTTCCTCTAACTTCTTGATTCTCTGTTTAAGTCCTCTGATGACTACCCCTTCTCCCGACCCATGGGTGGGAGAGGTTTGGGACAGAGATGGCTTCATTTTTATGTTCTCCCTCTCACAGAATATAGAAAGAAGACGAGAAAGAGGAAAAAAAGAAAAAAAAAAGAGAAAAACTTCTAATTTACCTTCACACAGAATTTTTATATCTCCATATAAGTGCTATTTAGTGACTCAGTTTGTCTCCCTTCTGGTAACACACATCTTAACTTAAAAACTTGACCATGGTAATTTAAGTATAAAAAGAAAAAGAAAAACAAAAGTCAAACCTGAAGGAAAATTCGAATTTGTGTTCGAGGTGGCACCCACCTGTTTCTGTTGGCACCCACCTGTTTCTGTTATGTGTGTGTGTGTGTGTGTGTGTGTGTGTGTGTGTGTGTGTGTGTGTGTGTGTGTGTGTGTGTGTGTGTGTGTGTGTGTGTGTGTGTGTGAGATACGAAGCTAATCAGAACGGAGGCTATAGAGTGCTGGGGTCCACCAAGAGAGACTGTCACCCTAAAAGTAAGTACATCTAAACATAATTTACATTGGTATATTATGTTAATAGTTTGGGGACATGGTGAGAGAGGCGAGACAGATGGTTTGGTCATGTGCTGAGTAGGGATAAGGGGTACGTAGAGAGAAAATGTTGTGGATGGAGGTGTCAGGCAGGAGAGAGAGAGAGAGAGAGAGAGAGAGAGAGAGAGAGAGAGAGAGAGAGAGTGTGATTACCTAATTGTGTTTACGGGAAAGAGCCCAAAGCTCGTATCTTCCCGTCTCCTCATCGGTTCCATTTTAGACTTAGTGATACTTATCGTACCTGTCCTTAAAACTATGGATTGAGATAGCATTAACTACCTCCTCGCTTAGCGAATTCCAATTATCAACTACTCTTACACTGAAAAAGTATTTCCTTACATCCTGCAAAGAACTTTTCTTACGAAGCTTCAAACTATGACCTCTAGTTCTAGAGCCAGCCATATCGAAATATCGATCCCTATCCACTCTATCATAACCATGAAGGAATTTAAAGACTGTCACCATATCCCCCCTTACTCTTCTAGCTTCGAGTGATGGCAAGTCTAATTCCCTCAGCCTCTCATCATAACTGAGATTGCGTATTTCTGGCACCAGTTTCGTGGCATGTCTTTGAACTTTTTCAAGCTTAGCTATGTGCTTTTTAAAGTGCGGATTCCAAAATGGGGCTGCATATTCGAGTTTTGGCCTCACATAGGTGTGTGTGTGTGTGTGTGTGTGTGTGTGTGTGTGTGTGTGTGTGTGTGTGTGTAAATCAGCTATTTCGAGTTTGGTACATTTTGGTGCCGGTTATTTGGGTGCTAAGCCCATTTTGGCGACTACCCACTTGAGGACGGATGTTTTGGGGCAAGGGAAATTCTATATTTTAAAAACCTGATCTAATTCAATCTAACCTAACTTATCTATTTTTACAGAACAGATAGCGCCAAAATATCCACGCCAAAACGGCATCGCCAAATTGTGTCATTCCGACCGTTTCATGCGATAAATCCCCTTAAGCATTTTGAACGACACTTGTTTACTCTGTTCGTGAATCGTTAAACGTATATATTTTTAATATTTCAGCAACCAGTCGTCGTCCAACAACTACGACGACAACGACGAAACGACCAACCACAACCACTACGACGACAACGACCACAACCACGACGCCCAGAACAACCACTACTACGACGACGACAACGACTCCAAGGCCTCAAGATCCCTTGACTGTTCGCCCTGTGCCACAAGTGGACAACGCCATTGGAGGTGAGCTCTTTTTCTTTAATGAATATTCATTTTTTTTTTTTTGCACTTATCTTCATTTCAAAATCAAAATTTCAAAATAATTGTAAAAAGATCGAGGCGAATTCATATATATTTTTTTTAAGTTTGTCTGTATTTTCACAATTTTTTTACACTAAACCATTTCTCATTCAAAATTACAAAATCATTGTAAAAATATCGGTGTTTTTTGTTGTTGTAAAGTTTGTCTGTATTTTCACATTTTTTTGCACTAAACCATTTCTTATTCAAAATTACAAAATAATTGTAAAAAGTTCAAGGCTTTTTTTTTTTAAAGTTTGTATGTATTTTCACATTTTTTTGCACTAAACCATTTCTTATTCAAAATTACAAAATAATTGTAAAAAGTTCAAGGCTTTTTTTTTTAAGTTTGTCTGTATTTTCACATTTTTTTGCACTAAACCATTTCTTATTCAAAATTACAAAAAAATAATTGTAAAAAGATCAAGTTTACTTTTATTATTGTAAAGTTTGTATGTATTTTCACTTTTTTTTGCACTAATCTTCATTCCAAGCTAAAAATTACAAAATAGTTGTAAAGAAATCGATTTTTGGGGGGGTATGAATTTTCACATTTTTTTTTTACACTAATCTTCATTTCAGGCTCAAAATAAAATAAAAAATAAAAAATCGATTTTTTTTTTGGTAAAGTCTGTATGAATTTTCACTTTTTTTTTTCTTTGCACTAATTTTCATTTCAAGCTCAAAATAAAATACAAATAATTGTAAAGAGATCGATTTTTTTTCTTTTTTTAAGTATGTATGAATTTTCACCTTTTTTTTGCACTAATCTTCATTTCACGCTCAAAATAAAAAAAAATAATAATTGTGAAAAGATCGATTTTTGTTGTTGTAAAGTTTGTATGAATTTTCACTTTTTTTTCACTAATCTTCATTTCACACTCAAAATAAAAACAAAAATTGTAAAAAGATGAAGGTGAGTTTTTCATTTTTGTGTGTGTAAAGCTTGTATGAATTTTCACATTTTTTTCACACTAAACTTCATTTCTCATTCAAAATTACAAAATAATCGTAAAGAGATCAGGGTAAAGGGTTTCAACTGGAGATTTTTACATTTGGCTTGTTCAGGGTCATTGTTCATGATTTACATTTTCCGTGGCAGTGCTCTTTCTTAAGAGGTCTAATCACTGCCTAATCCTGCATACTAATCCTGGCTAATCAAAGCATCATTAGTTCTAAGCTAATTTTTACTATAAACAGGAAAAGATTTGGATATATCGTACCGTACAATATAGAAACATAGATTGAATATTAATATATTTATATTTTAAATAGATGCACTGAATAGATGCAAAAAAAAAGTATTATGAATATATATGTAGTTAATCATGTTATAATCTCACTTGTTTATAAAACATATTTTTCTCTTTTTTTTCTGTTTTCATTTATCATAAGTGTTCATATTCATTTTTTTTTTGCACCTCAAAATCCAGTTCCCTTGCAGCATCTTCTTCAATATAACCCAACGTAAACCTACTACTTTAGTGCCCGGGCCTAATGAGGGCAATCTTCTTTGCCCGTCCCGGTGTCGCATTCACAAAAAAATAAAAATAAAAATTTGAGTTTCACCACACTTCGAACTACATCCAAATCAAAACATACCACTTGATCTATTTTCATATCGAACTCTCAACCCTCAGCTGAACCTCTGGGTCGTCAACTAAGCCAGCCCGATAAGCCTGAACCTGCGTATTCCTTCGGCTACACAGCACCCAGCCATGGCCACACAGAAACTGGGCTTCCTGATGGTTCCAAAAAAGGAGAATACTACTGGGATTCTCCTGACGGATGGAGGAGAATCGTCACCTATGAGTAAGTAATCTTCGTATTTGGTGTTACTGTTAGGCTCACGATGGGTCGTTAGGAAAGGCATCCAGCCTTAATTCTCGAGCACTCATCTGTCTGCGTCCAACCTCATGATGAAGACTAAGGCCCGATTTCTTAAACTGTAAACCTTAGGATATCATATTGTTAGTTAGCTAGACACACACAAATGGATTTCATAAACGCATCTGACGCGGTTCTGCGTATATATATATATATATATATATATATATATATATATATATATATATATATATATATATATATATATATATATATATATATATATATATATATATACGAAGAATATAAAAAATCCCTACAAAAACAAACTATTTTATGCCATGTATATTCGTATGCATTTATACCCCAATGTAAAGAAAACAAATCCTTCTAACTTTATCCATTTATCTGGATATACAATGCACATAAGCACGTCCATATATGCAGATTAGCCTGCATTCACTTAGCGTTATACATGAACATTTTCTACCTCCTTCAGTAGAAAGAAGTCATTTGTATGCGGGACGCGATTCTCTGAGGCCCTGGCGTAAATAAAAAGAACAAAAATCTCTTAAGAGAACATTCTGATGGCTTTCAATCATAGTTTACGATGAATTTAATTCATTTTTTATGCATTATTAGTGTTACGTGTTTATGTTCGTTGCTTGGTCACTCGAAGAGATTGCAGCTAATTTTAGACACACGCTCGCACAAATATACACACATGTACGCACAAATATACACACACATATGCACAAATATATACACACACGCACGTACACACACGTGCACACAAACACAAAATTACAAGCTCAGGGATTCTTTGCGTAAACACAATTAGGTAAATTAGAACGAGCGCACGCACGCATATACATACACTTACACACACACACACACACACACACACACACACACACACACACACACACACACATATATATATATATATATATATATATATATATATATATATATATATATATATATATATATATATATATATATATATACAAAGTAACAGGAAAACGGTTGGCTTCCCCTAAATAAATGTGTTCCGAATATACTGACAATATAACAGTCCAAAAGCCACGTTTCAACAACGTGAACCTTTGCCATTAATTCTCATTGCATTATTATCTCTTAAAAGAAAAAAAATAACGTTTCATAATTATGCTGGCAAACAATATATTATAGTGGCATTAGGCCATGATACCAATTCGGTGGTGATAGTCATAATATTACGTGTTTGTTAATTTATAACGCTAGCTTTGCTACTTTAAGATTTATCGAAAAAAAAACATAACTACAGATCTAATTCTTAAATGATAATAGCACTTCACCCTTTGATGGAGGAGGAGGAGGAGGAGGAGGAGGAGGAGGAGGAGGAGGAGGAGGAGGAGGAGGAGGAGGAGGAGGGGAGGAGGAGGAGGAGGAGGAGGAGGAGGAGGAGGAGGAGGAGGAGGGAGACTGTATTTCTTGTAGGTACAAATATTTACTGTATAACAGCAATGGTAACACGTTGAATCCTTAGGAAGTATATAATCGAGTCTAACACAATATCTTTTTTTTTTTTTTTACACAAAGTTATGAATATTATCACATACTTATTTCCATGCCTGACTTGAGGCAATATTAGTTTAAATCATAGTCCGCAATATCTAAGTACCCCCTCCCTGCTGAAGTTGGCACGGACCAGGATAATGAAAGGAGGACCCAAGACATCGTAGAAGGACTGCATAGCAGCGGATATGAGAGAAGGGCCATGATACCAACATGACAGGCGACAGAGGCAGGTGGAGGCAGCTCATCAAAAACAGCAAAGTTTTATACAGATGGGCTAATTAAGATGAGAAGGACAGGAGGATATAAGTCAAGGTGGAAAGCTTGAACAGAATGGCTATAAGAGAGAAGGGCCAGGACACCAACATGACAGTCGACCTAGGTAGATGGAGGAGACTCATCAATTACAGCAACCCCACATAATAAAGCTGACGAAGAAGGATAAATGACAAGATATCAATAAAGTTCCAAAATCATCCTATAACATGTTGCACCATTTTATGTGTCACAATGAGACAGGTTGGAGCTGGGGTATTAAGACTGGATACTCTTCCTAACATCCCACGCTGGGCTCGTACCCACATATGTCGCATCACGCCTTGCGCGCTATAACACTAAACAACCGTGACTCCATCCCTGAACAAGACAAAAGGAAAATATGATTTTTCAGCCATGAGAAAGAAGCCTATTTTCAAACAATCGCGCATTGAATCCATCCAATAATCAACAACCTGCATCAGAGAACTGGATTTGATTTATTACTAACGTCTAAAATCAAACTGTGGTATACAACGCTGTCGTAATCTAAATATTTTCCTTTCTACTCTCAGAACTAGCCTATATATACTATAAAAACAAAATTCTATGTTATATCTACCTTGGCTGTTTCCCCCTTTAATTGGGGGGTAGCCGACATCAAGAAAGGAAAACAAATAGGGGGATTACTTTGCTCTACGGGCAATGACGAGGGAGCTAGCGACCGTTCAGATGGCACTGCTGGAGTGCCACAGCCCATCCTCCCGGCTCTTCCACAACCTGTGTCGCTTCACAACTGCCAACTCCTCCTGCTGTCCCTACCACAGGGCTACCTATGTGAATGCCTAAAATTGCATTGATCACTATAACTAAGGAAATAGTAGAAAACGAACAGATGACAGATATAACGCAGGTGAAACGAACAAACAACCAAATAAAATGCAGGTGACACGAACAAACGACCAAATACAATGCAGGTGAGATGAACAAATGACCAAATAAAATGAAGGCAAGACAAACAAATGACTAAATATAATGCAAATGAGATGAAACAAATGACCAAGTAATGCAGGTGAGAAGAACAAATGACCAGATATATTGCAGGCGATACGAAATAATTATCAGGCATAATGCACAGCTACAGCTCTCTCCAGAAAAGGGCTGACAACACCACAATAGAGAAAACTAACAATCAAGCCAGCAAGAAGATATTGAAAAAAAGGGCATAAGTTGCTATAATTTCTTGATATATGTCAGCATTGCAGTTATATTAGCAAGAAATTACTCAAGTATACTAATATACTGCAAAATACTAAAATACCTGTAATCTTGTTCAATGTTCAGTTATTATTATTATTATATTCATTATTATTCAAATAAACTACCTTCTTTGTCGGGAAACGAAATGGAAACTAGACTAGAATCCTTTAGTTTAGTTCACTTTACCTCTGTGGTACAGTAGACTAAGCTGTGGAATTCAAGTCTCAAGTTTCGATTACCAACAAAAAAGCAGATTACTTGAAGACACCTAAAAATGTGTTATTGCATTGTATTAATTATAATTATTATTATTATTATTATTATTATTATTATTATTATTATTATTATTATCGTTATTATTATTATTATTATTATTATTATTATTATTATCATAATTATTATTACTATATCATTATTATTACCTTTTATATCAATATTTTAATAATCATTATTATTATCGTCTCTCACTTTCAAAGAAGAGAGCCTGACCTACATGAGTCAAGATGTTCCATCAAATCTGTCCAGGTCAATGGCAATTAGCAGGTTCCCTGATGAGGTACAGGTGGATAAACATCGTTAGTGCTTGCACAACCTCACATTTTTTCATTTCTCTTGCTTATTTTTTCCCATTCTCTCTTTTCTTTTCATATTTCTTCAAGCTCGTCCATTATAAGTCTCTATAATTATCTGAGGTGTGATGATATTATATATATATATATATATATATATATATATATATATATATATATATATATATATATATATATATATATATATATATATATATATATATATATATATATATATATATATATATATATATATATATATATATATATATATATATATATATATATATATATATATATATATATATATATATATATATATATACACTAGTTCTCCTTAGAATAGGATTAGTAACTTTGGCTATCATATTCTCAATACAGTACATATATTAGTATCTTCCCAGCAGTGCATCTGTACATCAACATTATTGCAGGTTTTCTTGTAAGAGTTTGTCCAAGAGTAAAACAGCTCAGAATATGAGGAAAGGCAACAATTTTCCAAAACAACAAACAAACATGGAGACTTTTTACGCAAATAAAATTTATTCATGAAATGCACCTAAATTTTACTATGCTAGTTCTCTTTAGATACGGAATTATAACTTTAAGAAGACACTACAATATACCTCTAGATTTGCTATCCTATTCTTAATCCTATTCTGCATCATTGCAGGTTATTTCGTAAGAGATTGTTCGAAAGTGATACTGCTCAAAATCATACTGTTGTCTCTTGTTAAAGTTACAAATCCTAATTCAAGGAGAACTAACACAGTTGAATTCACGTACCTTTTTAAAATAAATTTTACTTGCATAAAGAGTCTCCATATGTTTATTATATAAAATCCCACCTTACATTCTCACAGGGCCACCGAGAGAGGATTTTTCCCAAAGATGAGGAGAGTCAGAATTCCCACCACCACCCCAAAACCTCCTGAGGGCAGCGATCCTGCTGGCGAACCTATCGCTAAGGACCTCGCAGGACCTGATCTGGCTGAGGAGATTGCTATACCCGTTGGAGGTTGTCCTTATTACTTCTATTACAATACAAGGTAAGGTGATGATAAAGTTTCGCAGTACGTACTACATGTAGAGTGGTAGTACAAATTTTGATTTTCATTAGTCGTGTTAGTATTAACTTAAAATGATAATCTGTAACAGCTGAAAGCTAACATATTATTGGATCTGATTCAAAATGGTGCATTAGCAGAATATCCCTAATAATATAATAATGAGAAAATAACAATATTTTATAATCATCTGAATGTTAAATTCCAGTTTAATGGCACTAAGAAAAAGAGTGATATATTCTGCAAGATAATAAATAGCAGTTATCTAGTACTGTAACTACCTGTATGGCAAAATACAGTACTTGACTCAACATGATGCTTTCCCAACAGAATAAAGACTAATATCCCACCTACGATAATCATTAGACCTCTAATCTTAAGGTTAGCATTA
Source organism: Halocaridina rubra (assembly GCA_037179515.1). Lineage (NCBI taxonomy): Eukaryota > Metazoa > Arthropoda > Malacostraca > Decapoda > Atyidae > Halocaridina > Halocaridina rubra. Next base: position 73,065 of record JAXCGZ010013531.1, on the reverse strand, counting down.
TCTGGTAGGAAAAGACCAATTAAAGAAGACAGAAAAAATATATAGAAAAAATATATGAAGTACAGTACTTATTACTATTCGTGGCCTCAGTTGATCACCTTCTCAAATTAGAAGATAAATTTTGCATTGCACTTTGAGAGTTGACTATTTTACACTGAATAGTAACAGTTCAGTGCTATATATTAGTATTATCTGTGGCGGGAGATTGGAAGAAGAATCCTTCTTTTTCAAAAAAAACAATTGAACCTACGATATAAATTAAAAAAACATAATGCCTCTCTCGATTATAAAAATTTCACGCTGATGCTCTTGCAAGGCAAAATATCTAGCAACAGTAGTCGTTACAATATCATAGTGGTCACCGTGGCAAAGTGGTAATACTCATGACTCTCAGCCATCGTGTCGAGGGTTCGCGGCCAACCACGATTTGAGGTTAGAAAGGGCAATCACTCAGTATAACAATCACATCTGCCAAACCAAAGTACTACGCAAGAGGGCACTGTCCTAGCTCTTAGTAGAAATGGGAGCCAGTGACTTAAAACCAATCACAGTTGTTACAATATTATAACCAATTTCCTATTTCAGGATTAACTACCACTGGGAACACTGTCATGAAAATAACAACAAGACAGGTGAATATGGTCATTTAGGCTCAGATGGTTACCTCCACAAGACATGGTATTACGCAGATGGGACAGGCTTCCACCCTAAACTCAGTAAAACGCCGCTAACGGCTAGGCAGGCAGAAACCATGGCAGAATATACTAAAGGCGCCTTCATTATTCCTAAGGTAAGTCAACATTTAAAGAATCGTAATAAGAAAAAAAAATTTGTCCACAGGGCTCTTTGACAAATATATATTGAGGATAGTCTGCCAGGCAGCTTAGGAAACAAAAAATTTTACAGATCCATTTATATCCAGACCAGAACATAATATGAACAAATCCTGATTTCCAAAATTAAATTGACAGTTCAATGGTTTACTCATTATATATATTTTGAGGCTGGGAATATCATACAAAACTAAATAAAAAAATTCTGTACAAACAGCCCAAGAGAGAAGGTTGCAATGGATGCATAATACATTTTGAGAAAAATTTACGCAAAGGGCAAAACAGCAAAGTGGAGGGAGGCTGACTGATTTGCAACATGGAACTTCCAACTGTTGATGGGTTTCATTACAAAACCATAGAGAAAGGGACATACGAAGAAGTAATACATTACTGTTCATATCAATAACTAACATAGTCACTCTTTTTTTCTCCTACAGCCCGAAGAGGAACAAAGAAGAACCGAACAGAGAATACAAACTTGGATCAGCGATAACAGAGAGCGTGTCGATGATCCCTTACCGTAAAAGTATAACCCTGGGCACAGAAACGTATCTAGGAGCCACACTAGGGTTCTATTTCTGTTTTGAAAAACAGATAAATTAACAAAAAAATATTACTTTTTAGACCCTATTTCTATTCAGAGACAAAAGCTTGATACGAGCTAAACTACAGTAATTGAGTAAAAATAAATGACTTACATTATTACTCTCCTTGTGGCAGTGATTATTTTTCTTATTTTTGGGAGAAAATAACATTGAAACCTCAGTTTTTTTTATATTCGAAGAAATATCCTTGCAGTTTTCAGAATTGTTGATTTTTATAAAAAACTCATTATTCTTGGATATTTTTGCATAATGCCATGTCCCACTAGAGCAAACTGTGTCAACACCTGAACAAGAAGAGGGAGGCACCAGGATTTTATCAAACTCTGTCCTGCACCCCATTCCATTACTAGTTTTAAAGGAGGTTTGTCACCTTGAATTAAAAAAAAAAGAATTTCTTATTAATAGCGAGATTTATAATCCTTGTGGTTGATCATTTAGTGAAGAAATAATATTTGCATATGCAAATACAGATCTATCTATCTAAAAACAAAAGCTATAATTCCTCTTAAAAGGGAGGTGGATGAGTCAAAGCAAAAAACTTGACTTTTTGTTAAAGGAAAACACCGAGTCCCCTAGCATCGTCCCATTTAGTTGACTTTTAAGACACGCAGGGGAATACAAATAGCTATTCTTGCCCCCACCCTCAGAAATTAACTACCTGCTTAATCTCATATTTTTACAAGTCCTTATCTTCTCAATCCGCAACTACTTCTACAAGAACTAGAATTGCATCATCAGATACTTACTGCTCCTCTTCCTCACTGTGCCCGCCCAGTTTCTTGTTGATGTTTTATGGTCTTTTCTATATGATCTACAGACAGCTGAAAAAGGAAATACTTTGAGTTATAAATATTTCAACTTAGCAGTTGTAACACATTTGTTAATTAAAGCACTGAAAACAGAGAATTATCAGCTGTAAACATCATACAGAGAAGGTCTTAGTTTGTAAGAAAACTCGTGATGTACAGTGTAAAGTCTAATAAAAATTATATGTGTATATACATAATCATAGTATTATTTACTTTCTAACCTTTTTTCATCATATTCAGGATATCTACTCTGATAATCTAGAAATACAGCTTTTTTATTGTTTTTTTCCTCAAGGATCCAAGACACTATGCTTCAGTTATCTCTAATGACGAGTGTAAAGAAAGAGATTTCCCAGTGATACAAACTTCTTTGGATATAAGACCAGCATTTATATTATAAAAGCCAGTGCTTGGTAATATCTAATATTGCGTTTATATCCGATTGGAATGTTATATTAAAACAGATTCTACATTGATCAGAGTTTTCTTAATATCAGAGGTTATAAATGTACGTCAGTTTTTTTGCAATATCTTTATTAAAAACACACAATATTTGAAAAAATATCAAAATTATGGAAGATAAATAATGCACCATCGTATGTGTCACAATTAGTCTCCATTCAAATGGTAGTGGATGCCATTCCTAATGCTCAGCAGTAGGCCGGAACCCGCGTTAGTCGCTTCCTAACTTGCATACTACACCTGAGCTACTGGGATCCATAAAAATAACATTAATAATTACAATGATGAAATTATTATACTTGTACTAACTTTGAAAACACCTCTGGTAGCGCGACAGCAGTGACAAGCAACATATATATTAGAGTTTTGCTATAAAGAATCAACAAATTAAGACTTAGTATAAAACAAGTGATACAGTGATTTTGAGAAGGGAAAACAAATGAAAAAATCAAGTTAGAGGAATTTACACAAAGTATAACACAATCTCAGTGACCAAAATATTTCTAAAATGTTGAATATAACTCAACTTCTCAAATGGCAATACAAGACATCAAAACATGAGAGGATAGATAAAAATTTTGTAGTGTTTCATGACATCAACAATGCAGCAACCATCATACTTTGGCACCTCTCAGCTCTTCAAACTATGGAACACTGCATTTATACAAAACATATTGCTCATCATCATATGCTGAATTAATTATCTTCTCCATCTTTCCATGCCTTATCAACATGCAAAAACCAATGAGTGATTACGCTACTTAACTGGTCATTAAATGGACCTGCAGTGGCAGCATTTTTGGTATAGCTCCACCCTCCAAAGCTGTAACTCAGAAGAGGAGCAGCAAAAGAGGCAAAACTACTGCAACCAACCCCTGCTCCTCTGGGGCCACAGAACCCTGGGAGAGGCTTCGGTCACGTGTGTCATTACGCTATATCTCAACGCAACATGTGCAATAACAATTTTTTTCTACACTGAGAAATGACTCTTTAGCGGTCATTGCTAGAAGATTCCTAGCCAGAAACATTAAGAGCAACCCAGAAAACATTATGGAACACCGCACCGCAAACAACCACATACGCTACCAACACACTGTACAACCTGAGAGCTCTGGGGGAAACCTCATGCTTGGCAGAGACCTTCCTTAGTGACTCAGGGTTCTTCGGCCAGGCAACTTAGGGAACAACAACAACAATAACATCAACAACTGTTCAAATAAAATCTCAAAACACCTGTACCTTCTCCATTGTCAATAATATATGCCAGGATACCAAAATTTTTACTGAGTAATGTATAATTTTTCTTTTTCCATATTCTGTATAGCATAGTAAACTGAATGCAAACAATGTCATAGCTTGTAAGGTAACGGTTCCAATTAAAAAATGTAAGAGAACTGTAAGAAATAACCAAACACATAAGATATATCATTAATAAGGGTGTACAGAATTCTTAGAGGCATCTAATAAAAGTAAACACTAATTTTGTATTCTAGGTTGTGACGAGACAGCACCTGAAGAATGTCTCATATTTAAAAAAAAAAATTTCCTTTATTACATTTTACTTATCTCGTGGCCTATTAGTGGAGCTGACTAATTATATATCTCTTACCAAAACTAGTGGTAGTTTAGCTTAGAATTTTTACAAAAACTGTTATAAAGTAATTTTTATATTCGTAAAGCAGTGAATTGCTGCATATTGTGCATAATAATGTATTTCAGATCATCACAAATATAAGAAGAACTTCAAAGTAAAAATCTTGAGAAGCTTCCCAATGTATGGACTTCGTAAAGAATATATATAAATTTTACAAGACCATAAAATTAGCGGTAGCATCCGCGACTCTGAGGTGTCAGGTCGAGGGTTCGTGCCCCGTCATGGTCGGAGGTTAGCAAGGGCATGCACTCAGGGTAACGATTACATATGCCAAAACAAGTCCTTTGTAAGAAGGCAACCGTCCTAGCCCTTGGTAGAAAAGGAAGCCGTGAAATAAAACCAGAACAATACAAGACCATAAAATTCACAAAATGTTGGTAAAACTATCCAGAAATGAATACATACATTCCTATGAAACTACACTTTAAAGAATAAACTACAGAATTAATTTCGAAGACATTTATAAACATCCATAAATAATGATTACAAAAAGTAAAAAGCTATTGAATTAACCATATATCACAAAAGACAGTACCATAAAGAAAAGAAAAGAAAATAGAAAGAAAATGATGGAGCAGGCATATTCTAAGTGTGTTATGTGACGTGAGTAAAAGGAATAACTTTGCTGCTGAAGGTGAAAATATTCCAAACTTGTATTCCCTAAGTGTCGTAACAAGCTACCAAGCCGGAACATAGTCCCATATATCACTGCATAAAATGTTGCAAATACATATATAAATAAATAAATAAATAAGTAAATAAAAAAGTACCTAAAGTGAAAAACCTAGGAGCATATCAAAGTTCAAAAGACTTCTTATATATCTCTCGTCTATTTACTTTATCCTTAGGTACATTCAAATCTCTGTTTTTTATATTTATTGAAGTACAGTATGCAATGTTTTATGCTTCATAACAATACCTATTTAAACTGGGGCAGACAAAGGCACATTGAAGCAATATAAGGGAATTAAGGTAGGACGACCTTCTTAAATGCCCCTGAATGGGACTGCATACCCTACCACTGAACTACAATAGCCCCTTATTCAAGTACAGTGCAGTTCTTCAAAATTCTGGTCCAGTTCTGTTATACTCAGTAGACACTAATTTTAAACATTCACATCAAGCTTTTTTCTTCAGCTAGGCCTTTGCAGAGTACAAAATTGCTAAGAGTATGTTACACATTTTGCAGTTACAAAACCCTCACGTCACAAAACACACCAAGCTCAACTTGCACAAAAGTGGGTAAAAGAAATAGTATATGCCAAACCAGAATAACTTTGAATAAATTAAGAATAACTTAAAAACATGAACATATAGCTAAGCACAGACAAGAAATGGGATGACAGAAACTGTCTTGAGTCAACACCGTGTATAAGAGTACTGCCCGACAATCATCAACGCCTCCCATGATCTTATCAGTTGTAGGATCATAGCCATGTACTTGCTATACCAAACAACTATTTGGTAAGGAATCATATAGCCCTGTGAACTCCTCAAAATCTATGTGTGGGAAATACATTATCAGAGTATGAATAATCCTCGCTTTGTGCGTTACAATTAGTCCCCATTATAGGGGTACAAATAGACAGATTGAGGCTGAGGAATTAAAGCTGGATACCCTTCCAAACAACCGATAGTGGAATCTATAGCATGTTTGCCAGCTCCCAAGTTGAGTATTCTGACCACTACGCTACCGTGGTCTCCTTAAACACCTTATCTGAGTAGTCTTGATAAAACAAAAAATTCAGTTCTTCACTACCACACAAGCCTTAACACATATTTCATATAAAGGACACCATATATTGCAAAGACACATATGTATAAAAATCTATTAAAATGAATCTTCTACCTCACTAGGTAATTACAGTATCAAAAAGATTACTAAGTAGCAACTACATTGTACTACAATGTACTACATAATACAGGATTCAAATATGGTATATAAAATGCTATAAGTTACGAAATACAATATCATAGTAAAGTAAAAAAATACATCACATTTGGCAGCAATATAAAATCCATATTCATGGTTTAGAAATAACATTAGTATAAAATCTATAAAGGGAGTAGCTATTCTTCTCTAGCATAACAAACAATTATTCATTCTTCAAACGAGTCAATTTACATACTACTGTACATAATTTTTCTAAAGAAATTAATAAGGATTATAAGAGGGATGCTGTTGGTATTGAATATTAAGGTCTTTTTCCATTTTGGCTATACTGTCTTCTTTCTGTTGCATGTACATCCCAACGTCATTTGATGTGGGCTCTTGAAGCACCATCTGAACAGGAGCTGCATCGTTCACGGCCGCTTCCAGTTCACATGCAAATCGGGGTTTCCGTCCAGTCATGATTTCAAAGGGTGAGTGACCCATAGTTTGACTGAATGTGGCCCTTAATCCCCAACAAGCTTGTTCAAGGTACAAGTGCCAATCTGCCTGCACATTATTAATTATCTGAAAAACAGATGTTATATTGGATTTGCTACAAAAAATATCAAGACTACATTCTAATCAAGGATTAGCCACAGTGAGGATTGTCCTAAGATGAAGAGAGTGCAGTAATTACTAAGACAAGTTTTGCCTTTTATCCTAGTAAATTATTATTTTTAGTACAGCATTATTATTACTATTAAAGCCCAGATGAAAAAATCTAAGACTATAAACCAGTTGGCTCCAGCTGGGAAAACAACCTGGCAAGGAAAAGGAGAAGGTAGAAAAAAAATAAAATGACAGTATATAATATAGTACTAACTCAGTGTGGCAATACGGTCATCATTTCATTAATTTTAAAACTTTGCATATAAAAATTCATTAGTGCCTAGGAAACAAGATCACTGTTATGATGGGATATTTCTATGCCCCTTCAATACCTTGTTATAAACTAGCAATTAATTAAAGAAGAAACATTACCTTTGATAAATGCCGCTTCACAAAGCCTGTGGATCGCTCTGTTAACCCTCCGGCTGATGGATGATAAGAAACGAGGTGTCTGACGCCATGATGCCAAAACAACTGTTCGTTAAGTTTCTGAAACAGAGGAGAGGTTATTGGTGTAATACTGGCAAGTAACGGGTTCTAAAAGTGTATGGTATATATTCAGTCCAACGATTACTTTCGACTTTATGGCATGTGAAAATAAGGCTGATTTTTTTAGAGCACCCTAAGACTGAAAGACAATATAAACCATACATCAATTTTGACCCTTAAAAGAGCATATGACCTACATATAAATTCTTCATGAGAAAGTTAGATGACCTGTACGCAAGTTCTTATAAACGTGCTTTCAGTACACTACACATAGCTAGAACTACCTCTAGAGAGGGCAATACAGATGACTAATTACAGAATACCAGAGGAATACCTATGTGGGTGATCGGTTTTACATCAGACTCCCTTTTCTACTAAGGGCTAGGGGGAGCCTTCTTAAGAAGAACTTTGGCTTTGACAAGTGTGATCGTTACCCAAAGTGAATGCCCTTTCTAACCTCAAACCGTGGTGGGCCAAGAACCCTCGACCTGATGACTCAAAGTCGCGGATACTACCATTTTGTCATTGTAATCACTAGAACAATATCTATGCACAGGAGGTCCTCGACTTATGTCAGAGTTCTGTTCCCGAAATGTGATGTAACCCAAGTTTCAGTGTAAGTCGGAACACACCTAAATAAGCACCTATGCTAACGCAGTAAAGATTCTCACTTTTCCATGCATTTCACTATCTTTACTTTCACTTCCAAGGTTATGGTTTTCCTTTTATTGCCATCAGAAGAATTTGATTTATAACTGGGAGACATAATTCAGGCCAAAAGAAAATAAAAAAAGTAAAATAAGTTATGGGAGATGCACTGTAACCATGAAAAATTTTTATTCAAGGACATTGAGGACCCCCTGTAAAAGCATACTGTACTATATTCATAAAAATATACAAGAAAGAGTAATATACCCTTACTTCAATATTAAATTCTTTCCCCTGATCGACAATAATACAGGTTGGGGAGCCCCATCTGTGTATCCACTTGTTCAACGCAGCAAATACTGACTCCGAAGACTTATCGAGTAGAGGCTCTGCTTCGACCCACTTTGAGAAGTGGCAAGTAGCGGTGCATACAAATTTGTATCCGAGAGAAGAAGGGGGCAAAGGGCCAAACATGTCAATACCTATGACCTCCCAAGGGGCGTGAGCCTGCAAGAGAAACCTGCTTATTAGATAGTATCAGACCTGACAAGTAATCTGTAGTGGTTATAATTTTCTTTTTTTTTCATGTGTCACAATTAGTCCCCAATTGGGGGTGGACACAAACAGATTGAGGCCGGATATTAAGACTGGATGCCCATCCTCAATGCCCCTCCACCAGCTCGAACATGGGTCGGTCACCTCCCAAATGAAGCAGTCTACCACTGCATCAGTGCCCTTGTATGCCAACAGCATCTAGCGTTCCCTGGTTGACACCCATCCAAGTACTGACCAGACTCAAAGGGGTTTAAACTCACTGATCGAATGAAAAGTGGCAAACACAGTATGATTTATCAAAAAAAATTAAGTAAAGAATGAACTGACAATATAAACTGGCATTTAAATCAATAAACAAAATAATTCTATTACACAATTTAATTAATGAATGTAATATCCTGCAATGATTCTTATATAACAAATAAATTAATATGAAAGAAGAGGCCTCAACAACAAACTGCAACTCGTTTCCATTTCATTTACTATATGGAATGTAACACTCACAAACTGTGGAACAACAAACTGTCAGAATGCCAGTCTGTGTTCAGTAGCATCTTGAACAGCATTACACATTGGGAACTGCCTGCAACACTTCATCCCACTGTTTAGGTTATGAGCAAGATGCTTTGCTGTTCCCTTAATTGGGATACTGATTAGAGAATCCTACACACAGTCATGGGATCTTGTAAAGATGAGTAACCCCCAGAAGTTAAATAACCCCAAAAATTGTTAGGTTAGGTTAGGTTAGGCGTGGGTTAGGTCAGGTTAGATTCAGCCGGGTTAGGTTAGGTAAAGTGCCTTGTAAATAAGAATTAACATTGAATATCACAATAAATAAAATCATACATCTTATTGTCAAGTAAATGAGCTAGATACGACCACCATAATAGTACTAGGTGATAAATTCGTCATCCGTAACATTTAATTTTTTACTTACGTAGAGAGGTGGAGTGTCTGGTGGAAGCTGCTTATTTTTCCCAGTTTTTTTACAGTCTGGACATGACGCTACCTAAGAGCAAAAAAGGATAAGTCATACAGTACCAGAATAATATGCTCTGAAGCTTAATTTGTCATCACTGCTCAAAACATGAAAAGAAGGAGTATATATAAGCAGAATTTGGCATCATATACCTCCAGAGTGCTTACATGTACAGATACAGGATACATAAACGTACATAGACAATGGAAGTAATCCCATTGTAAGAGGACTGGCCAAGTTAAAGCACACACAAGCAACATAAGCCAAACATGCCTTGGTCACTACTTAGGGATAAAAAGTCGCTACAATTTCTCCACCACCACCCTGCTTGGGTCACCCACAGGGTAAGTAGGCAGCAAAATTTTGCCATTAGTTGCTGAAGCAAAGCAAAAAACTTGGCTCGTTATTGGAAAGTAAAAAAAAAAGGAATTCCCATTCCCCCAGCTCTGCCCCATTTAGCAGACTTTCTGACACACAGGGGAACACTGAGGAGGTATTCTTGCTCCCCCTGAGGGGGAGTAGCGTGTATTATGCAAACATATCCGAAGCTAATAGGAACAGGAACTTGCCCAGTCTTTCACATCTTTCGTGATAGTGCGCCAGTAGAATCTTTCACTGATCATAGACTGTGTTCTTTTGGCCCCTAAATGAAGACCAACGTTTCCAGAGCCATGAACCTGAGACAGAATTAACTCAATCTGGAAGAAAAATAAATCATATTACAGAACCTTGTTTCTCACTCTAAAATCTTTTGACACATCATATCAGTACTGTGATTAAATCTTGAAAATAAATATGCAAAGACTATGGTAGCCTTCTTCTTTGCAACTACTTGAAAAATATTTTGTTGAGCATCAATAAGTAAGAACGTGATATGGATATCCCTCTTATTGGGGGAAAAAATCAGAAAACCTACACTAAATGAATCAAAGAGTCATATAATATGAGTAAAACCAAAATAAAGACCTCCAAGTTGCGAAATTTGAAAACTATAATAAAAGTATTAATATGTAGTCTTCGTGACTTGGAGACATTAATACGAAATTTAATCCACACTCTGAAAAGCACAAAGAACACAATTATTGCTCAAAATTTTCTCCATCCACTGGTGGAGGATGAAAATTCTGTGTAGTTATTGTATCCTTTATGTCTTTCACAGTGTGGATTAATCTCTATAACAACCATATCTAACTTTAAGAATCCTATTCAATCAATTCTTATTTCAATTTTAAACTAACAACTTATTTAAATACCTTTTCTCTGGAAAATAATACTTTTGCTCTTCTAGGATTACTGGAATCTCGCTTTGCTGCTACCCCAATGTGGAAGAGAGTATCAGATCTAGCTGCGGAAAGAAATCAGATATTAAGAGACAAACACATGAATTTCCTGGACCCTGGTCACATGTTTGTCAATCTATCTCTTAATCAGCTTTTCCTGAGAAAGATGCAAATGCTACCTACATTGAATGGGTAATACATTTCGCAAAAAGTTTCTGTGTTTGTGTTAAATTCTTTACAACATTAACCAGGTTTTAAGACCCATATCCCTCAACTAGCTTCAAAATTTTACCATCAATTTTACGACATTTTTGGAAGGAATGGGAGCTTATCTATAACACAGTACAAGCTTAAGAAAGCTTGTATACTGCCACAATTGACGAACTGTGGAATATTAAATTTCAAAAATAATACTCATCAGCTTTCTATATATTATCCAAGGCCCCTGAACAAAAATTATTTTTTCTCTCATATTTTATGTCACTATTAAGCCCAATGATGCAGGTGGACACAGACTGATTGGAATTGTGGAAATTAAGGCTGGAAGTCCTTCCTAACGCCCTACAGTGGGCTCGATCGCAGATCCTGTCACTGCCCGAGTCGAGCGTTCTAACCACTACATTACCATTGTCTCCTCTACATAGAAATAAGGAGGCAAAATATGCTAAACACCAGATTTTTCTGAAGGAAATGTACCTAAATCCTACTTTCTAAATAAAGTTTTCATTCTAATTATTAAATGGGAACTGAAGTAGCATAACCAGCAGTGCTCAACTCGGGAGATGATGGACCCACGTTCAAGCCCACGACAGGGCGATACGAAGGGTATCCAGCATTAATGCCCCACTTATGCGTGTCCTCTCCCAAAGGGGACTAATAGCAAAAAATAAAAAATCTATCTAACAAATATTACTAAAGTAAATCTATTTCTTACCTTTTCTTATGATGAAAACTGTTGAAACATACAAAAGACATGAAGAAATGATGAAGACACATCATTACACATCTTTTAATACTGGAAATGGTATGCAACTGTAACATCTTTTAATACTGTAGATATTGTGCAAATGTTCATGTACTGAAGGATTAAGTGTACATTTGGATTAATATTCAGATCTGTACATTTTTAAAATGCTATTCCTACGATATTGGTACAGACCAGGGATAACGGATACAGAATAATTATATTGTATTAAAGTGAACTAAAAAAAATTTCTTAGTTGGCAAGAAATCCATTGTGTCATTGATAATCACCATTAATTAGTCCTGAGTTAAAAAAAGAATTTGACATGATATGGGAAAATTTACCAGCAATAGTAAACTTTACAATGATTGTTTTCAAAACTCGGTATTTGAATTGCCATAACTCCTTTATTAGACCCAGGTATCAATATGTATATCGTAAATGAAAACTATCCGCTCTGATATACCGGTAATATTTAGGCATATTCTAAATGATAAATACGGTGTTTTCAAAAAATAATGTAGACATAACTATGGGCAATAAAATAATTGGTCATATTAATAAAAATATACATTAATTACATATTGATACTTTCTCCAGATATATATAGTTAAGTTCATATACCTTACTTCAATATAAAATAATGATTATACAGAGATTTTTGACATGTATATTTTCAAATATATATAAACAAGAATTCCCAAAGACAAATAGGTCCACTGGATGAGCCTCTAACCCTGATTTAAAGAGATACAGTCTGTTTTATATAAGAAGACTTAAGTCCATCCAATGTATATACAGTACTACAACTATGCATACAGTTAAAACCTGACAGATCAAATAATTTTTTCTAATAATTTTGCTGCCATATACACTTGCAATACAAACATTTGAATATATCCGATTCACAGCAAGGACTTTGGAGCAAAGGCTACAATCACGTTTGTAAGGAGGCATAAAACTCTGACAAAATTCCTCCCCACTACCCTGCTTGGGTCACCCAAAGAATGACCCATATATTTTACACGTCCTTGTAATTAACATAACATAAAAACACATAAAAAAATAACACATCTCAAAAAGCAAGAAATAAGAACACATGAATAATAATAAAATATATAATATAAATTAGAAGATACATAAAACATAGTAAAATCTGCTTTTGGCCAGTACAAACAAGACGGTTAGGAAGCTACACTTCACATATATAAACTAAATACCAACAAATACATCAATGAATTTTAGCACTATGAAGCATAAGCATGGTAATTATTAGTAAGAAGTGTAAACTTGCTTAACATGTTTGTGTGTGTGTAGGGTTATAATTTTACAATAGAGGAATTCAAACAGAGAAAGAAGTCAGTCAAAATTTAACTTTTTATTTTGGCTTTATGAACAGTTATATGTGTCTGTCTAAAAAAAATTAATGAGATGAGATTTACATTCATGCTGGAGGAATGTACAATTACAATCATTAAAACTCATAAATGAGATCAAATACCCAGATGAAAAACAAACAGTTAATGAAACTATTAAGCATACAAACAGACAAAATAAAAAAACACTGACAAATTCTGAGTTAGTAAGTAGCCTACTGTTATAGCAGTTTTCGATATTAGGGATACGAAAATTCTATAGCTGGATAATTTGGGTATCAGCTAAGAGATAGGTCACCAAATTAGGCCACAGTGAGCTAGGTGACAAAGACTTTTGCCTGCAAGAGCATATGAAGAGCAGTTAAATAGGCATTTTTTAATATGGCATGACTTCAATAGAATGTTCCGAGCAAATATATTCATTTTTATTACCAAGTGCATATGCATTTCCATCAGCAATCATACATGGCTTCCATTGCCTCCTTTTTACAGATTTCTCCTCACAATCTAGTAATGATGATCGGCTTTACGTCAAGGACTCCCTTTTCTGCTGAGGGTTAAGACAGTGTCTTCTTGCAAAGGACTTTGGATTTGGAAAATGAGACCTTCACCATAAGTGAATGCCCTTTCTAACTTCAGTTCGCGGCGGGTCATACACTCACAACCTGACAAATCAACGTCGCGTGTGTTATTACTCGGCCAGGGTGGCTGTCTCTCATTACAATCTAATAATAGCTAAGTGGGATATGGAGAGCTAGACCTGCTTTCCCATTAAGTTGTTGTATACACAACCACAAACCACATAATTTCTTGAAATCTCGACCTAAGTTGTCCTCATGATATCCTTAAATGCTCCGATAGGTTTTCTAACTACTGTCAGTTTTTCACTAATCCAGGTAATACAGTCACAGGTAAAAATTCATAAAAAAGTTAAAGGTAAAAGGTTACAGGAAGAAAGTCTAACCTAACCTACCTAACCTGTGAAGTTTTACCTGTGCCTTTATTAAAGCCACGGTTTTCACCAAGTATGCACTGAAACACGAGGTAACCATGTGTCACTGAAAGGGTCTATAAACTATTTCGTACAAATGCATCATAATGGCAACAAACCCCCATGTATGGAGATGGCCGAGTCAAGGCACACATTAACCACAAGCCAAACATACATCGATCATTCCTCTTAGCTCCTTGGGGTTCAAGATTTGCCACAATTTCCCCTCACCACCCAGCTCGGGTCATTCACATGGTAAATAGGTATGGCTTTTCTGTCGCGAGGTTCGACAACCTATTTGCATCTGTATTAAATTTCCAATCTTGACAAATTTACAGCAAAGACTATTATGAAAGTTTATCAAGTTTAATTTGTAAAGAATCTTCCTGCCTTCTGCTCATACTGAATAGATAAGGTTCAAACTTTCAATTTATTCTTAATTCTACTCCAAGGTAGGCTATTCAGCCTCCCAGTGGTATAAATCGTCGTCTCCATTCTTTACATCACAAAATCTAAACCCCTAAAGTCATTATTAAATGAGCTATAAATTGGTGATCAAAAAACTTACTAATCTCTTCAAATTGCTAAAAGAACGGAAAGTAACTTACCATCATAATCAAAACTCCTGGAATATTTGACAAGAGAATCCCATTTTTTATCTCGTTCTTTTTTGGGTAAATCAGCAAAACCCGGTGGATATTTCTTCTTCCCGTTTTTAAGTATGAAGAGAACATCGTCTAGAGACACGTGTTGCTTGTTGTTATTCATAATTAACACAATAAAACGCAATTAGGTAATCACACCCAAACTGTTAACTCAGCAAGAAGCCGAGACAGTAACTAAACACAACAATAACATGCGTTTCCCCCCTGACCTCTCAGTTTACCAAAACAATGAACAATTAGTATTGTTTCTTTTATATAATTTTTGTATCAAAATTATATCATATAAAAATTATTCTGAAATATTATAGAAAATAAAAGAATAAAAATAAAATTAGATAATATTTGTTTCCCTATAACTAATAAAGTTTTCCAGAGCATTTAAAAAATTAGTATTGTTTCATTTATTTTATTTTTATCGCCGTAAAAAGCATTTTACCCCCTAAGGGAGGAGGCTAGAATACTTCGCCTGTGTTCCCCTTCGTGTAGTAAGAGGCGACTGAATGGGACGGAGCGAGGGGACTAGGAATCTCCTCCTCTGTATTTTCTCTTCCCAAAGAGTCAGAGTATTTTGTCTTGACTCAGCCACTCCCCTTATAAGGGGAAAATGGCTCATGTATATAGATAGATTGAAAAAAACATTTTAATATACTGTATTGCATAAAAAAAATGCAAATAATTTAGAAAGTACTTTACATGCATTGCCTACATAACCTGGTTTCCAAAATAATTAAAAAACTATTGTTGTTTCATTAATATTTGTATCGTATTATATATTATAAGATATAGTAAAACTAAAATAAAATAAAATAATTAGTATTGTTCCAATTATTCTATATTTCTATCGAGATAACTATTATTCTAACATATTGCAGAAGATACACAAAGGACAATGAAAAATATAGCTACCTGTGTTGAAAAATTGACTAATTTGAGCGGAGCGAGGGTACTGGGAAGTCCCTCCTCTATATTTACTCCCACAGCCAAGTTTGTGCTTTGACTCAGCCATCCCCCTTATAAGGGAGATTACGGCTTTTGTATGCAGACTTTTGGTACACTAGAACCTTATCTTTCAATTGCAAAAAGAGTATCTTACAGTCCCTTCCTGTATATGAGCTTTATATTTTGAATAATTCAAAATTCCCGTATTGGACTTGTTCGAACAATTTAATCCAGTATAACTTTTAACATACTCTACAAAATAAAAAAAAAACTGCTTTCCTTTTCATGAGGACCATGGTAGTATAATGGTTAGAGAATTCGACTCGGGAAGTGTCAGATACGCAATCGATCCTACTGCTGGCCATTAGAATGGTCATCCATACTTAATTCCTTGTCTCAAACTTGTCTGTGTCCACCCCCATAATGAGGAATAATAGTAACACAAAGCAGCAAACAGAGACATTCCTTCCCAGCTCATTAGCTTGTGAGAGTTCCAAACATGAACTGAAAAGCCATCACTGAAAGACTGCATAATCATGGTGTCCTCCTATTTTACCTTTGAGGAATTTAAAATATACTTTGATAACTTTTTAGGATGAAGTGCTCTAGCCTTGTAAGTGAGATTACATGTCTTTGGATTTTCTACTGCGCAATGTGTCACAATCAGTCCCCGTTCGAATGGGGATTGATGCAGATTGAAAACTCATAAGTGGACTATTAAGTAGCATTCTTTAAGGATGAATTTCTGGTGGTGAACTATTAATACAATTTTTGTTTGGATTTCCTTTATTTATATGAGACGGTACTCCGAGTGTAGGGTCATGTATCCTCTCCAGAATTATGAATTTGAAAGAATGAGCAGTGCATGGATTGCAAACCGTTTTCTTGGGAATGTATTGAACTAGTAAATAAGTAAAACTATAACAAGCATATAAAACCACACTTGCTGGCATATCCTACTGTGGCTAGTGAGGTGACCACAACCAGAACAGAAACAATGAAGGCACAAAGGTTTACAGCACTCTACCCATACTTACATCATCTGAAGGCTGTGTTGCCGGTTGAAGTTGAGGACTTAAGGCTGGATGGCCTTTCTAATGCCCCATGGTGGGCTCGAAGGTTTGTCAGTTTAAGAGTTGAGCACTCTACCACTATGTTGCCAATATTCCTGATCACAGTAATGTGTATGAATCATAGAGATATAGGTTTGTGTGTTTATACTGTATATAAAACTCAGTAAAGTAATTTATATTTATTTACAGTGGTCTAATACAAACCAGACTTGCAAAAATACAAAGAATTTTTCTATTTCAAGATGCATAAATAAAGGCAATTACTTACTTTTTACAATGATGTATTCTAATATACATTATTTCAAATTTATTATAAACATATAATCTACAAAACCCAAGTAAATTACATAAGATGAAATATGAATGCCTAAAAAAACTTATTCATAAGATAAAAGAAGAAAAAATATTTTGAACTTTTCTATAGATTTAAAGCAAAATTGATATACTAAAATGGAAATTACAATAAAGAAAAATAAGAGAACTGGTGTTCAGTTGTTCGACAGATTCAACCTGCAAAGATGCTGGAAGACTTCTATATCATGCACAAAGTATTGCAAAAAAGAAAAGGCTGGAAGCGAACATAAGTACAAAATAGTACACTTAGCAGCACTAAAAGTGAAATCTTGTACACACTTACAATATAAAGTAACCTAAAAGGCTAAAAAATATTCTGTACTATACTCACTTACACTAAAGTCATACATTAAAGAGGAATAATAGCTTTGGAATCCTGCTAATAAAATAAGGACGAACATATGACTAACATTACTTTCATCTGTCAAAGGCTGAAGTCACTTCAGAATTTCTGAACAAATTTCTTCTGACTAACGTTCTGCAGCTTTAGTTTAATACATACTGTAACTGCTAATTATTACTTTATCACAGATAACATGAACTTCCATACATGCAATTATGCTGAAGAAAAACAAAGAAATTATTCTGGGCAACAAATACTTTCTTACATCAACCTTCTCATATTAGCACAGAATACAATATATAATCAAGTGAACTGTGTAATATCATTATACAAGTATATGCTTCTCTGAAACTAGATAAACACCTGTTGTGCTAAAAAAAAATATCAGGTTCAATGATACTAAGAAATACATCATAACCTGAAACCACAGTATGATTACATCACAGATCCAAATAATGAAGTCAGTAAACAAACGGATACATTTTTTCTGAATAATAATAATAAAAACGAAATTATACACAACATTGGTTCCAATATTTAAACAGATACTATGTGTAATTCCCGTGATTTTTACTAAAAATGGTGATTAAAATAAATATTAAGTATAATTCATTCTCTATGTGAAGGTAAGCGTACCATACAAGCATTACGCAAGCCGTAATAAGAATACTGTACTTCTTACCATTGACTCAAAAGATCTCTTTTAAGAAAGTAGTCACATTAGAAGTTATACCAAATGGATGTTTTAACAAAATGATTTTACATGGAATAACATAATGATCACTAAATGAAACATGAACAGTACTCAGGAATAAAGGATATATGTGTATGAAAAATAAATTCAAAATTATTCAGTAATGATAAACTCACGTTCACTAAGTTTTCTGAGCAATATGGACAAAATGAAAAATTTTAAAACATTATGTACACCACTTTGAAGTTAAGTGTGGTCATAATTGCAGTTAAGGAGTACAGAAGTAGCATTCCTCAATGCCTGCTCACTCTTACAATCTTTAAACCCATTTTTAATTGCAAGTACATGAGATATAAGCATGAAATAAGTACGAAACATAGGTATGTTAGTGCAAAATACAAGTAATAAACTCGATGCATTTACTACTCCTGCCTGAGATGCTTAAACTTGGGATTCCACTCTCAATTAAAGCATAGTTACAGCTCTTTATTCACTAGGATCTAAGAGAAGTGATCTATATATATTAGCTTCTGGTGAATATGTGTGCTTTAACTAAGCTAACCTCCTTCTAAGGGGAACTGAAGCCATTATAAATGAATGTATAGTGTTAGCAGCAGAAAATAAAATGTTGAAAACTTTCACTGGTGGTCATAGTGTCTTACAACAAGTTATAATCCCTAACAAAGTCAAGTAAAAAAAAAAAAATAAGTGCTTCATTAGCAAGAAGCAAATATCTGCATGAAGTATTTGTTTTTATATATCTTGAAGTATATTCTTATATTGGTACACATATTTAGAGTAGCATTTTGTGCCTCCCCCAAAAAAGAAGTTTTAAGAAATATTGGGCTTTGTTAGCAAAACACATACATCATTAATCCTATTAATTAGTAACTATATCATATAACAGTATCTTGGCAGAGAATTCTATTTCTTTGAGTGCCTTTCACCTACCTGGATGTTAAATCCATCCTATGCAAAACCTCACACAAACACACTTACACACACCATTGCAACTATTCCTTATAGGGTTATCTCAGGTTCAAAGTTCCAGAGAACTTCTTGAATTACTACTCACCCATTTTTAAAGTATCATTACGAAAAAAAAAAAAATGTTCTAGAAATTCATACTGAAATAAAAAAAAATAAAGTTAAAAACTATCAAAACAAGAATGTACTCCAACATACTAGAAGATAACTAAAAATGACGAAAAAATAAAAAAAAACTGACAAACATGACATATAATAATGATTCATATTATTAAGCTGCAATACCCAGTGCAGAGAAGTGTAACATTAGGATATACTGACCTAGAAATTTAGCAAAATTACTGTAATGTTGCTAAATGAAAAAAAGATGAAAATTACCAAAATGAAAGTGACAATGCGGAAGTGAATACAAGAATGACTGAATTAAACACCATTCGTACATTTTAATTATTATTACCAAATCAAAACATCACAATTCTAAATATGGAAAATAAATAATAAATGCTCAGAGCTCTTTCATAAATAAAATCGTATCGCCGATCACAATTTCTTAAAAGTTTTATTACCTTTACATTATATAGTTTTTTCATACATTTACCAATACATTATGGATACAAACAAAACATTGTAGGTTCTGTAAGAATTAGAATCTGAAGTCATCAAAAAAAAAAGGAGAACTCATCTTAAGGCGACACAGCGAAGTAATCCGGTGGAATTTTGTTTTCAGATTTCAACTGTGTGAATAACGTTCCAGCTTTCTCAAAATTCCAGTTATTCTGCTCCAAGCACCTGCGAATAAAAGATTTTGGCTGTCAGATTCTTCTTGGGACATAGTTAAAAGTCAATGTTATTTTGTGGAAATAGACTAAAGCTAGAGAATTCAGGATGGATATCCTTCCTAAAACCCCGTGTCTATCTTACCGAGTTGAACACTCTAATCACTGCGCTACCAAAGTCCGCCCATAGTTAAGATTTAATAAGAGTAAAAAAGGATATTATAATACAATAACCAATATTATTTCAGGAGTATAAGGTGCTTATCTATATCAGGAAAACATTCCTTTACCCCATATGGGGACTGCAATACCGAAGTGGTTAGACTACTCTACTCACAAATGGAAGACCTGCGAATGAGCCCACCGAGGAAGTTATAAAGGGCAGCCAACCTTCATTCCCAAACGCCAACCCGTCTATGTCCACCCCCATTCAAATGGTTCGTTCCGGTTTTACGTCACGGGCTCCCTTTCCTACCAAGGGCTAGGACGGTTGCCTTCTTGCGAAGGACTTGTTTTGGCAGATGTAATCGTTACCCTGAGTGCATGCCCTTGCTAACCTCAGACAGTGACGGGGCGCGAACCCTCGACCTGACCCCTCAGAGTCGCGGATGCTACCGCTTGAGCCACGGTTCCTCTACCCCATACGAATGTAAAATGGAAAACTGACTGTAAAGTTTTAACTTTTACCTCTGAATATTAGGAAGAAATATGATATAATACATATTGACGAATAACGGAGGGGGGGATGTATGACAATATGCATTAAACAAGAAATCAAAATACATCTAAATTAAAAAAAAAAAAAAAAGTTTTATAAATTATAGCAACCTAGCTGCTTCTGTACACAAAGCTGTTTCTAATATATGAGGAGCAAATTTCAAAAAGGATTTAATTTATGCATCACTATTAATCTCCATTTGAAGGGGGTGAACACAGGAAGGTTGGAGCTGCGGAATTAAGACTGGATACCCCTCTTAACTTCTAAGAGTGGGCTGGAAAAAGTGTTTATCCATTCCCGGGTTGAGCAATATAACCAAAGCGCACCACGGTAATGGGAAGTATCTGGATATGCATATATTCAAAGCCATATTTTCTATGGACAAGGCATTCATTGGTCTTAATGCAATTTGACTAAAAATATGGACATATAATCTTAAAGAACTATACCTAAAATATTTTTATTTTTAAGTGTTGAACTTAATTTCTTACAGTGACTAAATACATTCATCTTGTAGTAATATCCATATGCAACGTTTTACAAAAAAAAATAATAATTAAATAAATAAAAATAAAGACCCTAAAATACTTTTATTTTGAAGTGTTGAACTTAATTTCTTACAGTGACTAATTACATTCATCTTGACGTAATTTTCATATTCAACGTTTTAACCCCCCCCCCCCCCCAAAAAAAAAAAAAAAAACACACACACACACACACACAACTGTTGTCCTGTAACGAAACAGATTCTTTTAAGCAATTACTGTACTTAACAATACTCTAAAGCAACAGTTCCTGATATAGCATGTGTATAGGCAGAAAAGTAGTTGTGCCATATTATAGCATATTATGGCAGCTAGGTAATTAAGACTTCCTAAAAGCACCCCCCGCCAAGGGCTTGATAGTGGGTCTATTGCCTCCCAAGTCAATTATTCAACCCTCTATGCTACTGTGGTTCCCTAAAGACAGAAAGTCGTAGGCTATATAAATACTCACATTCTGGAGTACTGTGGTAGCATGCCTGATGCCTGACAAAATTTCAAAATAACAGCTTCTTGTTCCTGGGTTAATGCCTGCCCAGAGGCTGGAGTGGTTGGAACTGTAACAGATGGAGAAGGCCCCGAGTCTGAAGAAGACGGTACTGGATTTTTGAAAGACTTCTGCAAAGAGGTTAATAATCAGGAGTTGTATGTTTAATGTGTTAAATTGTTAGGAAAGATTAATTACTTTTAATCTGCTGATACACCTTACCTACATTTTTAAATCTGAACCATTTCCACAACTTAAGGATTGCTTGACTGATTTGTAAGAATGGTATTCATGAGCGACAGCAAAGGGTAAATATTCCTACGATGCATTTGTCATAATCAAAAAGTTGTTGCTTGCTGATTTATGTTACTATTAAGTTCCATTATGGGGGTGGACAAAGACATATTAGAGCTGGGGAATTATGGCTGGATCCTCTTCCTAACGCCCTCCAGTGGGCTTCATCACGGGTCTGTCTATTCCCTAGCCGAGTGCTCTAACCATTGCGCTACCGCTGTCTCTATTTGTCATCAACGTATCAATACTTTTCTGATTCAACACGATTAACAAAACACTGTACCTTCTGTTGTTCAATAGTAGCTGTTGTGACAAAAAGAGTCTCATTACATATGCAATACCCAGAACCTTGAGGTATAACAACGAAAGTGCGACTGAACGATCTGACAAGCGGAATGCGGTCAGATAACTGCCGAAACACACCGGTCAGTGTGATGTGTATCAAAGTCGCCTGAAGGAACAAATATCAAACATGAAATGACATTCATACAACGAAAAAATACTTTCATTATATCAGATGAGTAAAATTTTCATACAGTAAGTTATACGGAAGATTAATCAGTTATAATGTATGCAAACAGGCATGAAAAAGCAAATTACTCGGATCTACTTACTTCAGCTATGGGAACATCAACAGTAAATGACTCAGGATCATGAGTGGTAATGGGAAGTTTGCAGAGTAAAGCAATGATGTTGTCTCTACCCCTGATCATATTTTGGTATCTCTTGTCAGAATTATTCAACTTCTTCAAATTACGACTCTCAGCCACATAAATATTTGTGTATCTGCAATTATACAAATCAATATTAAGTGGAAAAATATCCGGAAGTATTTTTAGTAGGTAACAAATGTAATATTCCACTTTCTTTTTTTTAAATAAAAATGGCCGTCCAAGGAAAAGGCAATAATGCACTGGTTTACATATCACCATTAGTCCCCAATAGAAAGGTGGTCAGAGATATGCTGGAACTGGGGGAGCAAGGCTGGATGCCCTTCGGAAAGCAGGCATTGAGATCAAGTCCTTGTTAATGACTTCTCAAATGCCAGCAATACTAGTACAAATCTCATATTTATATTATTTCTACAGAAATTATTTATAACTTTGTAGGTTAGGTTTGGTGTGGTTATTTCAACCCCACTTGAAATAAGAAATTATAACTGAAATAATTTAGCATTGCATTATTATGTTGCATTAGGTTAGGTTAGATTAATGGCATCATTGGTAATGTAATCTAGTTTAAATATGGCTAACAGTATACCTTGACCCAGGTCCAGATTCGGGGAACGTGCACGCTAATGAAAACAGAGCGTCCTCTGTGTAAGCGGCTCCAAGGGGTCTTCTGTCATCTGAGTCAAAAATCTGTGAAGAAAATGTACAATACATTGCATTATTATCCAACATAGAAAGATAAAAAATAAGAACCAAAGAAACCTTAAAATTTGTTGTTTTGGGGTTTTCCCTTCTTGGCTATGTATGGTAAAGAATTCTTGTCAGATATATCATTCTCAAGACAATTTCTATTAATGGTACACATATATGTACACATACATTGACTAGAACCCCCCTTGTAGGAATGCACACACATTCCCCAAAGCCAATATGACTCAATCATGTCTCTTAGTATCTTGGAGATCAAGGGCTGCCACAATTCCCCCCAACCACCCTGCTTGGGTCATCGACAGGGTATGTGGGCAAGGATCTTCTGCCATAAGGCATGACAGCTGCACTTGAATTACTTATGCCCACCACTTGATTTCAAGGCAACAAATAATACTAATACTGGCGAAATACCAGAAAAAGGGGAATGACAGACGATGCAAACAAATTCTTGACTAATAACTTTTGTAGTATGCCCTTCTCCTAAATTATGCATATAAGGGAAGTGGATGAGTCAAACTAAAAAACTTGACTCTTTGTGAGAGGAAAATACAAAGGAGGGATTCCAAGCCCACTCGCTCTGCCCCATTTAGTCAACTTTTAGGACCTGCAAAGGAACAAGGAGGAGGTATTCTAGTCCCCCAGGAGGACTAAACAAATATAGAATATCAAAACTTTAAAAATGTACAACTGACCTGGTAATACTGCTCAATGAATTTCAGGACAAGATCACGAACACCTGGTACAGCGAAGTATGAAGCCAATGATTTTGGTAGTTTACTTGGATCCTCGTCGTCGACTTCAAATCCAATAGGTTTTGGGAGTTCTGTTCCGTCCTTGTTTCACAAACAATTGGTAAAATACAAAATGCAGATGAACAATACTCTTAAGAAAAAACAATAATTACATATTGTACTCAAGTCCCAGATAATTTTTTTTTTAAAAACTGCTTTACTATGATCTCCAATGAAAAAACTAAAAATTCCAAATTAACTAAACAAAATTAAA
Source organism: Halocaridina rubra (assembly GCA_037179515.1). Lineage (NCBI taxonomy): Eukaryota > Metazoa > Arthropoda > Malacostraca > Decapoda > Atyidae > Halocaridina > Halocaridina rubra. The sequence goes on along the minus strand of JAXCGZ010013531.1, from coordinate 48,619 downwards.
TAAATACAACTTAAAAATTAATATATTCATCATTTAAAGAAAAAGAATGTACAGAATACCTGACATTCAAATATAAAATCAATCAAATAACATATGAATCTCTTCACTATACATTAACAACTTTCTAAAATAACTTTTTGAAGATTATATCTTACCAAGTACAAGACTTTGGGGAATTTCTTTCTCACAGCACTGAAATGACGAGATTTAAGTTCAATATCTGTGAATGGAAAAATTGAAAATGCCCCAAACTCACCTAATATAAAAATTTCTTGGCATTAAACCATCAATCAGAGAGTTTTAAAGTCTCAGTGAGGTACTGCTTTGAAAAAAATTAGACCAATTACCTCGTAAATCACTGATAATAATTTTTTAACTTTTTCTTTCTTCAAAAATTAACCAATTAACCCCTAAATCACTAACAGATAATAATCATTATAACTAAAGCACTAGAAAGAAATATAATATGCAAAAACAGGGTATTACTGAGAATGCTATTGTACTCTGACACCTACTTAATTAAACCCCCCAAAAAAAGATTGGACAACACAACATTGATGGAAATCAAATTGATAAACTCAGAGCTAATTTATATATCTATTTACAAAGAGAGACAGTTATCTCCTGAATAAGCAGTTCCCGCCTTAAAAAAATGACAAATGACGAACAGAAATTATCTTTTAGAGTACTGTATAATCACACAATAATACAAACTCATTAAGTACTATGTATATTTCACTTTATACTAATATAATAATTTTAATTAATATTTTCACCTATCCTGAAATAATAATATTAGCTATATAATACAAGGTCAGAGTTAAGGATATGGAATAATAACTTTCATCATGCACAAGGTTGGATGGTTTTCACCTGTGCTGACAAGCTTCTCTTTTCTCCACCTGTAACTAGACTTGAAGTAAAAAGTTAAATTTGTGTTATAAACATTCAAATAAAAGAGTATAATAGATGGACAGCACAGGTTGAACGATTTGGGGACAAGGAGAGATAGGCGAGACTAAGATGGTTTGGGTATGTGCTGAGAAGGGATGAGGGGCATACTGGGAGAAGGGTGGTGAGGATGAAGCTGCTGTGATGGAGGGGGGAGAGGTAGCCCAAAGAGAAGGTTTATGGATGAGTGAGGAAGGACATCTAGGTGTGTGGTATGACGGTGGAGGAAGCAGGGGATAGGGTGATATGGAAATGAATGATCAGCTGTGGCGACCCCTGAATGGAGAAGCCAAGAGATTTGATTCACTGAAAAGTGAAACAATCATTATCCAATAAATTCTAAGAAAAGATTTTCATTATTCAACTATATCCCTGTCTCTATATTCATAAAATTACATGAACCCAAGTGACAGTTTTCTACACCTGAAGTGCTGCCTTAAAAATCCATATGACTTTGTGTACCAAATGAAGTCTGTTAAAATCACTGTCGTCAGTTACAGTAATAAATTTTACCTCAGTCCAAAATATCGTTTTGGAGTGACACACCAGTGTGTTGTTAGCTACATGCATAAAATTATGTACTGTTATTTCGTTTCTGTCATTTGTTGCTTTATAACAATATTCTGTTTCTCGTACGTGTAATTAAAGTCAGTTGTCAGTGTCCATATTTTTACAAGGAAGAAGTTATCCGTTTAAAATAGATAAAATAAAATGGCAGAGGAAAATAGCAAAATCAAAATTCATAATGGTATAGCATTTATGATGAGAAATGTGTATGCTTCTGCCTAGCCTAATCTGGGCCAGAGATTTGTCCCATTGGTAGCCTAGAGATATTGGGGGGTTGTTCTATATCTTTCATATAGCTTTAACTCAGCTTTTTTAGCTATAAATTTAGAGGGCAACTTATAAGCCTGGTCGAACTGAAAGCCACAATTTAAGAGTACAATTTTGGTGTTTAAAAAGGTAATCTGGAAACACAATTACATCCACAAATATCAATGCATATGGAAGTCAGAATAAAAGGGCTTTTTAGGAGATAAGTGAAATGGAAACTACAAAACTAGATCCAGTGAAAAAATAGATGATAATGGCTATATAGAGGTACTATAAAGAAATCAAAGATATTTCAAGGCAATAAACATAAAATATTGATAACTACAATATACTGTATAATACACAGGTGGAGGGTGTTTTTTTTTTCTTAGTTATATAAACGAGAAGAAACTAAAGCTAAGAATAGCGAAGACCTTACGGCATTTGAAACAAAATGCCTATCAGAGGATTGTCATAACGTTTGCGACAAAGAAATAAGATCATCTATAAAATTCAGAAAATGCCTATTATTGTACCAGAAACACAAGATAATATCTATGACACTGTCATTAAGAATGTTGACATAATAAGAGCCATGGTAGGAAATACGTAATAAAAGATTCAAAAATTCTCAGCCGATGCTCCCCTTGAAGCAGTCCTCAAAGAACAGTTACTCTTGCAGGTGGGTATACAAACTACCATAGCCTTGTTTGCATCGTGACACCATATAATGATAAAAAATATAATATAAAATACAATAAAATAATATCAAAAGGATGACATACGCTTTGCATCAGCACAATGTCTCCATAATGTTCAAAGTTTTATTGCAACAATATTCTTTAAAAGTTTATTGAATTATAAATTAAATAATAAATATATATAAACAATCCAGCAGAAAAAATAAATACCTTTGAATATTGGTTCTTGAAACCTTTTGATGACTTAAGACGATTAAAAACTTTCGAAAGAATGAACCTGAGAAAGGATAGCGGTACCATAACTTAATGGTATATGAATTCAGATCCCAAAAACAACGTCAAAAAGATATCGAGCACTAAGTATACAACCAACAACCGACCTCCTCAAATTACAATTAAGAGTAGAAATTAATAGCAATAACGTTACTGTCATTCAGCACCGAATACGTTAGTGTAAATACAGTACAATAATGTGCTGCAATAAAAAAAAATGGATTTAAAACTAGTTTAACTGACAACTGCACTACAGTAATGGACAGTAATTGTAAGAGAATTTTATAGCTAATCATTACAATATATATATATATATATATATATATATATATATATATATATATATATATATATATATATATATATATATATATATATATATATATATATATATATATATATATATATATATATATATATATATATATATATATATATATATATATATATATATATATATATATATATATATATATATATATATATATATATATATATATATATATATATATATATTATATATATATATTATATATATATATTATATATATATATTATATATATATATTATATATATATTATATATATATATATATATATATATATATATATATATATATATATATATATATATATATATATATATATATATATATTATATATATATATATATATAATATATATATATATATATATATATATATATATATATATATATATATATATATATATATATATATATATATATATATATATATATTTCTTCTTTTTCCTCATACACGCCAAACTTATCATATCAAGCTTACAAACAAACAAAAAAGCAACTTATGCAAACTTACACAAACACATACAATATATATATATATATATATATATATATATATATATATATATATATATATATATATATATATATATATATATATATATATATATATATATATATATTTTTTTTTTTTTTTTTTTTTTTTTTTTTTTTTTCTAAGTTCTCTCTCTCTCTCACAAAACATTTATCACAAAATATATAAGAAAAAAAAAGTTCTCATTCACACCAATGCAGCAAAATTCAACTCTTTGAAGAGCGAAACATACACTTGAATTATCCATAAATTGGAATGGCTAAAACATTATCCACTAACTTATTTGTAAGCCCTTCCTGAGTCTTCCAATATGCTTACTCTTCTGATATCACCTTAAAACTGAACTTAAAACTAGAACCTACTGTTACAGAGAACGAGTCTTGTTGATACAAAATGCCGACTCAAGTTCAAAGGAAAAAACTGAACCTACTTTAAGCAATTTGTATCAGTTTTGTAATTTTGTATATCATATCACATCTTTAACTCATTGTGAGCAAAGCCTGACACTGATTTCTAAGACATATTTTGTATATCATATTAGGGATTTAACTAACTTAAACGTGAACACAGCATTACACTTAATCCTAAGACATATAAACCATTCGCATGTAACCAAAATACAAGAATATTTATTCAGTTAAATTAATTCTGTATATGCATATACTGTACACACTGCTATATAACATACACAATGTACATAATGCTATACAATGAATTCTATCACCCATGGATTACAAGTTGTACGTATATTGTAATATCATTGATCTTCACACCATAACCACTACAAAATTTAGCAAAACTGACACGCACATTTTCGAACAGCTGAATTCAAAATTATGATATTACAGTATACATTCCTTTATTATTACATATGATTATTAAATTGAAGAACCACAGAAGTACCAACACTCACATGATTTTTGAAATTGAAGTGACAAATATAACATGACTATTAAACTGAAGTACCAAAAACACATGATTATTAAAACTAAAGCATTAACACTCGCATGATTATAAAAAAGAAAAATTTTTACGAAAGAAATACTTAGGAAACAGAGTTCATTAATTTTCTTGGAATAAATTGTCACAGATTTAAACTCAAGTTCCGACAATAATATGATTATTAGAACGAAATCATCTTATGCATGAAACACTTAAGATAAAAAAAATTGTACAACTAACAAAGTCAAACTCGGTACTTTTTTAAAGTGCAAATAAATACTTAAAAGTGCTTAGGGTGCATATTCTTATGCCTGTCTTTAACTTTGACTTGTATAAAATATATTTAAGACTAATGAAGAAATACCAAAAATGTACACATTCCGAGTTGCTATCACACAAGATAAAACTTAGTAAAATCACTTAACAGATTAACTTGCGAAATATGTAATAGGGAAAAACAGCTCTCCATTCTGAATGAGTTAATTGTTTTAGAATTTACAGTCAACTTTCAACAAGCTATAAAATGCAATTACTCAAAAGTATTACCTTAATAATAAATATAATTTATTATTACTATAGGATTCTATCTCTATCTGGAAAGTTATGATATAAATACCTTTTAACAAACAATGCAATAAGCATGCCACAGATATTTTGATAGTGAAGGGAGATTTGCACACCTCATTTTACCTGCATAATCAGAATAAGTTCTAATCAATCAATGGACAAGCTTAAGACTGTCTGTCAGATTAACCTTTTTTTTTTTCCTTAAGACAACTGTTCAACTTTTTTCACTATTACTTATAAGTACTATGACAATTTCATAAAATTTTATAAATTATTTTATATAAAATTACTTAAAATTGGTGCCATAAGCCCTTAGGTCATTATTCATTCTATGTGCTGATATTCATGAACCAGGTTTGCTCATCTTTTAGGGCATAAAACTGACACAGCAATTCTGACAAGAAAAATACATTTCAGAGAGCAACATGGGACTCTACTCTCATACCACAGATTTTATATGAGTATATACATTATTCAAAAATAATTGTATCTTCTTAACAATTAAATAGTAAGCTGTAGTCATCATGATATAAAAGATACTTTGATCTTGAGAATAACAAATTTCTATCTAAAAAGAAAATAGAAAAATTTTTATATTATGAAGTTAGCTGATGCTAATCTCTTGCACTAAAGCATAAAACAACTATTTTAAGTGCCTCGCACTAAAAGCTACAAATCTGGCACTCAAAAACAATCCAGTTTCCTTGTTGTATTACTACTGTAATTATCAATATCTATAATCCATCCTTAGCATATAAGAGCCAATTTTTAAAGGACTCCAAAATAACACTTTTTTTTTTTTTTTTTTTTCCGGTTTTACGTCACGGACTCCCTTATCAACCAAGGGCTAGGACGGTTGCCTTCTTGCGAAGGACTTGTTTTGGCAGATGTAATCCTTACGCTGAGTGCATGCCTTTGCTAACCTCAGAACGTGGCGGGGCGCGAACCCTCGACCTGACGCCTCAGAGTCGGAGACGCTACCGACTGAGCCACGGCGACTACTCCAAAATATCACTTGCAAGTGTTCCAAAATAACACTTGTACTCCACATCAATGAAGAAAACCAGCCGAGGCTGTTTGGGGTTCAAGGCAGAACGTCCTTGCCCATTTAAAAAGGAACTGAGAGAATTGTATGATACTTAAACAGGCAAGCAAAGATAAAGTGTATTATCTTTTTTTTTAATTATGACATACACCATACATATATACATGCATACATAAAAACATTCATAAGGTCACAAGTTTTGCTTGCATAATTTACAACAGTCAAGTAAAATTAAAAGTAGGAAGACATTATATGTATAACATTTTGCACATTTCACAGTATATTAGGCTCTTCTCCTGCAACGATGAAATACCTAATATTTGCCAGTCTGACACTTTCCAGCAAGGACGAAATATCTCGTCAAAAAGTTGCTATACAGAAATATGCCGTGAACAAGTATTCTCGTCCAATTTGGCTCTCTCTGAGCCCTCCTAAGGCAGAAAGGAGTATTTTCGTGTTGATCACACAGCCGTCAACCTCACGTATGGCATCTTAGTTACAGATGATATGAATCAACTAAGAAAAATCTTAATTTCTGTTCATGTAATTCATTTGAACTTACACATTTTTCTGTTCAAAGTTACCAGTGATGAGGTTAACATCAGAATCCTCCAAGTAGAGGAACCTTTACCAAACTCTACAACCTCAATAAAAAACAATACATAAAATATTTTCTTGACATTACAAGTCACCAATGACATACACACACACAACTTATAGTTACAAGTAATGAAATTGAGTGCTTACATACTATTCCTTAAGAGCTTTCTGTACTAATAAGGACAGGTTAGTATTTTTCTCTCTTTTTTACTTTTTTAAGATCTTTCTGTACTCATAAGAACAGATTAGTATTTTTTTCTCATTCTTCAAGGATATGTTCTGCACTTACTATACATGAAAATATGGTATCTTCAACCTAAAAAATATATGTTAGCTGTAGTTACAAAAATAATATTTCCTTGATAAGCTAGAACAATGTACAGTAAATATACTTATATTCCTTCCAGTATGGTGGAAAAAATGTGATGTCCACTAAACACAATACACAGAAAAATTATGACAAGCTTCAGAATTTCTTTACATAAATTAAAGATGAATAATATCATAAATACCATTTTGAAAAAAAATATAAACAAGTTCTTCAGATGAAATAATTTGAAGATGAACTGTAAAGCATCAAGAGACACTAACAATATGGAACGACAGGTGTGTCTAGAAGACCATTTTGAGGTTACCTAGTTTATACATGTAATGGATAAATCTTGTTATTTTAAACTTTATTTTATCTGGCTAGTACAGTGGTAACTCGCTGGCCTCGCATTCGCGAGGTCGACAGATCGGTTCCCGCTCAGGACCGAGAGTTTAAGCTGTTTACTGGGAAGGTTACTTGCTGTGGATGGGCACCACAGTGGGGGGGTTGGGGATTGCCTCGGCTGACGTTCCGAGGAGCATCTCAGGTGGATATCGGAACTGAAACACCGGCAAACTTTATATATATATATATATATATATATATATATATATATATATATATATATATATATATATATATGTATGACTTAATTGTTTTCAAAGTATCCCAAAGGATATATTGATAGATAAATACTATGAAACTTCAACAGTAACAAAATTTGGGTAAATATTGTATTTATCTGCACAAAATACATGCAATATTTGGTACCATGTACATACGTTAAACTTGGTGGTGTGCGTAATGCGTAATAGCATTACAATATCTTGTGAAAGCTCTTCCACTATACTGTGAGAAGTAATATCAGACGTATGATCTTCATTGTCATCGTGTCTATGGTTCTACAACTGTGACAGTTCACCAGATGAAATGCATACATTCATCAAATGATTAAAAAAGTAAGTTGCACAGTGTCAAGTACAAAACATACAACCAACATGAAGTTTTTTCTTTAAAGTGGTGCTAATTGCAACACATGACCAACAAAGTGTTTTTTTCTTTAAAGTGGCACCACGTGCAACGTGTATGACCACACAAAAGTTTTTTTCTTTTACAATGGTGCCAATCACAACACATATGACCTACACAAAGGTTTATTTTATCTTTTCAAGTGGTCTCTATTGCAGCAACTGACTAAAGTGGTGCCAATCACAACACATATGTTCTGCACAAAGGTCAACTTTTTTCTTCAAGTAATGCCAATTACAACACATATGACCAGCACTCTTTTTAAAGTGGTGCTGATTACAACTCGTACCACCAATAAGAAACTTTTTTTTTAAAGCAATTTTTTTTTTTTTTTTTTTTTTTTTTTTGCTCCAAGACTTGTATCCTTTGACAGAGATTTCCCAATTCCCCCCCTCCCTCTAATAAATCCATAATAAAAAAAAATATATATATATAAAATCAAAATAATTAAATACATACTGAGTTACTTCATGACAATAAACCATGAGAGTGAAATACACTCATATAACAGGTTTGGATAATACACTGTATTCAAAATTCTCTAAACATTTCAGTAAAGAAAGATGGAAGAAGAAGAACAAGAAAAAGAATAGAGAAAAAAGAAAAGAATTATTAAGAGAAGAGAGAAAGTCATTATCAGGTATATCCGAATATCCAACCTGGATTTTCTGCACTGTACTTGGGCAAAATTCCTATCACTGATAAGTGCAGCGTAATATAAGTTGTGCAGAAATAGTATTCGATGAACACTTTCCAGCGACACCATATCAACTGCTGCTTCTTCTTCCTTCTTTTCAAAAGGAAGTAAAGTCTACTTCCTCCACTTTCTTCTCCTCCACTAATGCAGACTGCGTTATGGCCAGTAATTACTGGTCCTTATCGCCTCCACTTATCACTCATCTTCTCCTTCTCCACCACCTTTAGTAAGAGACAATCAGCTCTTAACTTATCCATTATTTCATTTAACTTATCAGTGACGAAGCCCAAGTAACAGAAAATAAATAAATCTCACAATTAAATTTAGTTTATCTATATTTTTTTTAATCACATAAGATATCAAATGTAATTCAGATAAATGAGTTACTGTGACTGCCAATTCATCCACGATACTCAAAAATAAATATAACACAACTCACCGCAACATGTGCAGTGAAATGATCAAGCATGGCAAAACTCTCAAGTAAACAATACTTCTTCTTCTTGAAACTTTATATAGAACCCCCTCCGCAAAACATACAAGTCAGCAGCTTTATTTTTTTTTTTTAAGATTTTTTTTATTTTTTTTCATATATTTTTTTTTTATATATTTTTCATTTTTTTTTCTTTTTTATTATATATATATATAATTTTTTTTTTTTACTTTTTTTTTTAAAGTAACAGATACTTTCCTTATGTCTCCTGAAGATCTCTACTCCAAGACTAACCATACCATAAAGTATAAGAGAAAATCTTTAAAGATTTTTTCTTGGAACAAACAAATTTTCTATATAGCTTGAGGAAAAAAAAATTATTATTATATATATATATATATATATATATATATATATATATATATATATATATATATATATATATATATATATATATATATATATATATATATATATATTACATCTCAAAAGCCCTGAAATTAGAGATCAAGACATAAGAAAAATTTCCGTTAACTTGATTAATAGCAACATTCTACTTAACTTATGCCGTTAGTGAGTGAAGCAGTAAATAAAAAAAAATAAAAACAAATTGTTTCTATTACTATTAACATAACATACTGAATTTATAGAATCAAATGTCATATTGATAGTTCAATAATAATAATAAAAAAAAAAATCATATGAATGATAACAATAATCAGAGAGTTCATCTGTTAATATTCTACTCCTATACTCCAAGTTCATTAAAACGTTGTTTGTTAACAAACTCACTTAACTAGTTGTCATATGAAAAATGCTACTGTAAAGAACTTTATAGAATGAATATACTGTATATATTACACTCCAGCTAAAATTTTTTAAGAATCATTAAGAAAATATATATATACACATATGGTTGGCAGGATATCGTAAAGTCCTGGTACCTCAATATCTTTTTATTTAGTTAAGTATATTTTCGTACTTACCTTTCATGATCTTGTGAAGAGAAGAAACCGCGGGGTTCTCTAAGGTTATTCAGATTTACAATGCAGGCTACTTAACCTAACCTAACCAAATCTAACCTAATAATTTACTTTACATGAAGTACTAGGTGTTACTAATCTTTACAAGATCCCTGATTATTTACACGGCAAACTACAGAAATCATAAAAAAGTACACGTCCCTCATCTTACGTGGTTTGGAATAGCACAGTTTTGAACATACAGTACATGGTTGGAAAATTTAAAATTATCAAAAATATAAATCAAAATTTATAAAATTTTTATGTAAAAAAATACATTATAACAACTTCTATACTATTTGTACATTAAATTAAATTGTACTGTATTGGATAAAGTTTAGGGACATGATATTAACCTAGACATAATTTAATGTATATAAGAGGATAAGAATAGGTTATGTCCAATGCATATGCACATATATATATATATATATATATATATATATATATATATATATATATATATATATATATATATATATATATATATATATATATATATATATATATATATATATATATATATATATATATATATATATATATTATATTCGATTTTTGCCTTACACAGAGAGTAGTGAAACCAAACGAGAGTGTAAGATGAGGGACAACTGTACACACTTTCACTCACTAACAGTAACTTAAATGCTAAAAAAAGAAAAGCAAACTGGAAGACTAATACCACCTGTAAATTTGTAAAAATAAAGCATACTTCATATGTAATATCATAAAACACACACACACACAATACTAACAAGCACTCACGCACACACACATAAGTGCAAGTTCTCCTTAAGCTAAGGAAAACTAGCACAATGAGTCACACATATCAAGTTTTATATATATATATATATATATATATATATATATATATATATATATATATATATATATATATATATATATATATATATATATATATATATATATATATATATATATATATATATATATATATATATATATATATATATATATATATATATATATATATATATATATATATATATATATATATATCAAATGCATTTGAACACAATAAAATAAAATTGCCCAATGCAAAAGTGCAATATACTGTATACAAAAAATATTCAAAAAATTAATACTTTAAGCTCAAGACAAATAAAACTGCCCAATGCAACACAGGATTGTACTGTATACACAAAAGATTACCATGATGAATATTTCGAACTTAATGAAAAAATCTAGAGTTGGCAATGATGGCAGAAGATACAGCTAAATTCATTTGACTCGTAGGCACATGTGCACCTACGCACATGTGTGTGCCAATCCTAGGCATAAAGGTAAAAGGTACAGATACAAGAGCATGAAAGCAGCCTTTTCAGGCTAATCACAAAGTATATGAGACGAGGCATAAACAGGAAAATAAATAATTACTTACGTGTTTGTGACACGAGAGATTTAAGGTGGTAAAAGAAAATAATGACGCTGTGGAATTTAGAATTGTGCAGTAAAAAAATACCTTATTTATATAAGTACAAAAAAACAGAGAAATATAATGTAAATTTCACAAATGCAAGACTGAGAAGTAAGTTGAGTAATACTTAAGAAGAATAACTAAACTAGAATCAGTAATACAGAAACAGCAGAGAAGCAAGAGTGAATATGTTCACGAATTAAGCAGTTACTTTTGAAAACGATACAATGGAAGGCAAAGTAAGATCTTTGACGAGCACTAGGGAATATAACAAACAGACCGAGATCAATTAATCATACAATAACAACTGAATATCCTAAACTACACCTTGGGTCAAGATACCATATGAGTTATGGCAAGATTCTAATCAAGGTAAACTTCAAAACAATGTAAGGGAGCTTACAGAACAACAACAACAATAATGTAAGAAGAGAATAATCTAATTTCCAAGTAAAATACAAAAAAGAATAGGCAAATAAACATGTCAGGCTCTAAGAAACTTTCAGATGGAGTGAAACATCCGATCATAAAGTATTATGGATTAAATAATAGGAAGGTAACCATTACATAATGAAGTATCCAGAACTGTATATCAGCAAAGAAGTATATTTCCTAAGAGTTGATTTACTTAACATCATTGTTAAATAATAAGAAATATGTTGAAATGATGATATGTGTGACCTATACTGTCCACTAAACTTCATGTTTCGTACCAGATTAATCCTCTAATAAAAGTTGGAAACAATTATAATTAGTTGGTTACTATTATGAATACTCAGTTTGTAATATCACAGTTGTTTCAATGTAATATTTGAAAATGAGCAAAAGATAGTAGGCAGTCATGCTTATGTATATAGTCAGTAGTTAAAGAAAATTTCTGAGGTAAATATATTATATCAGATGTGCTCTCCAAAATGAGCTGAGTCTGTAAATTCAGTTGTCTGTTAATATTTTCCATTAAAAGGTATGTCACTAATTACATATTATGAACGAAGTCTGCAAAGTCACTTGTCTGTAAATATTCCCGTTATGTACAAAGTCAGATATTGCAATACATAACAAGCGAACAAACAATAACACAAATCAATTCATGTTTTCTTAAACAGAAGTCAGATATTATGTATATAAGGCACTAAGGAGCTAGAAGCAGAACTTTTTCATCAACAATGACACCCTACCCATGTACATACAATATATTAACCATTCTAGGTCTTGTAGCAACTAGCAATGTAATAAACAAAATCATATTCCAACACCCACACACATAAACAAAAAAAATGTATTTCAATAAATTTTTTAATCTTAGCCAGTTTCAATGACTCCACGATTTTTTCCATAACTAAGCATACCCTATTAAATCTTGCATTTCGTTTAGCATACCTCTTAACTATACTACCCATGGACTGTAGGGGTTACGATTATGTCTCTCAACTTTACTCCCCATACACTGTAGGGATTACTCTCATGGCTTAAAGCTTTACTCTCCATACAGTGCAGGGGTTACTGTCATGCCTCTCAACTTTACCTCAGCCAAATGAACAAAACCTGTTCCCATAATTGTCTAATCTTAAACGAATCAATTAGAATCAAGAATATGCGAAATCCAGAAAAAAAAGAATGAAGCAAAACGGAAAACCGTGTCATGGCACATGATATATGGAAGCTGGAGCAATATCAAGAAGAAAACTACCAACATAGGGGCTTCATAGTCTCCTTTGTACTAAAAGAATACTGTGCTCGTATTTACTTACTGAAATTACTAAAAAGACAGATATGCCCAAATGTAGAAGATCTTTGGAAAAATATCCACAGAATAATCATTCAAACATTGAATTTTGGGCTCACTGCACACACTAAGTAATGCATGTTCATTTTTCATATATCAATATTTTGTTATGTATTATGTGTCATAATTAGTCCCCACTTGGTGGACAGTGACAGAGTACAGTTGGAGAATTAAGGCTGAATCCCCTTACTAGCACCCTGCCTGTAGGCTCAAAAGCAGGACTGCCATCTCCCGAGTCGAGCACAGTACTGCTATGGTAAAGCATTCTCTTAACAAATGCATGCACGTATATAACTAAATTGATTATAAAGCTAATCAGGATTCAGAAAATATATCCAGGGAACCTGCCTGATGTACGTCTCAGTGTCGCGAAATTTATCGCACAGAGGGTTACCCTCCAGTGTCAAATCCACTAAGTCTAAGCCATGAAGTTTCTGCAGGGTTTCGATGTTGTTCATCTGCAAAGACAGTAATTCATTTATGAATACAATGCACTTATGATTACGAGCCACCCAATTTACTTATACAACATACTGTAATTGCCATTCTGTGTTAAGGAATTAAACTATAAAAAAATAAGAGTGTATATTGGAATAATATCTTAATTCACTCTTGTAATTTTAGTGATATTACTTAACAGTGAAGATTTACTAGACCTTTCAACAATCAATGAATCTATATTTTCATCGGCATCAACAAACCTTTCATCATCTATGATAGTAAGGTCCCAGCTTACACTCCTCTTGACATTTCCTATACAGCACAAGTATTTGTGTGTGCAAAACTGAAGCAGCACCATATTCGTGCTTTTACTGGCCTGGGTTTATACAGAAATTACCCATTCCATTAGCTTAAAGCATCAGCTAGTACGAGATTATGTATTCATATACAAAGCACACATTCACCAGAAGCTATTATACTTCGATCACTCCTCTTAGCTACTTGGCGATAAAGGGATACCACAATACCCCCCACTGCCTACAGGGTATGTAGGCAAGGATCTGGTGTGAGGCCCAACAGCCATAGCAGGTTTACCCCTCACTTCTTCTCATGGCAAGCCCTCACACCCACCTGTTCCAATTTCTGTAGGAGCAGGTCCAAGAAATCCCTTTGGCACGCATCAACTGGACAATATCTTCCGTTACTCATTTCTATCTCTTACACTCTCTCTTCCCTACTTCAATGACATACCATGTGCATCCAATGCTCTTTTCATCCCATCCATCCAACTCATTCTACAGTTTCCTTTTGGCCATACTCCAGCTATATCTGCTCTCCACACTCTCTTTACTGGTCATTCATAATTCTTTCCATATGTTCAAACCATCTCAACACTCTATACCTCAACTTTCATATAAACAGCACACTACAAACCTTGTTCTGTCTAAAGTTTATTCTTTTGATGTTGGGACAGGTTCCCACAAGTCGACCAGTTTCCTCAAGTGTGTAAATCCTGTTAGAGCTAAAGTCTATTTCTTCAACTAGAGGTATGTTACTAATGATGACATCCACAATAATTTTCATGTTAGCAATACGGTTGAGGGGGCAAAATATGTCTGCTTTCACCAAATCTGAAGGAAGAAAATAGGACAAAAGACTGCTTCATAATAAAAAAAATAATTTAACTGTATACAAATCATAGCATAACTATACCTTTACATGTACTTACGGGTCATGGAACTGGTTCAAAATACAAAAATAAATTAATTATCAACAAATTATAGCATTAGTATGACTTTATATGTACCTAAAGGTTGATAATATCCCCATCATATAGAGATATCTGAATTTCAGATCACAACTTAGCACGAGGGTCTGTCCCTCTTTTTTTCTCTTACTTTATTTAATTTTCGTGTTTTTCCCTCCAATTCCCTTATATCCTTAATTCCCTCCCCTTTTTTCCCCTCCTATCCTATCCCAACCTTTATATATATATATATATATATATATATATATATATAAAAAAAAAAAAAAAAAAAAAAAAAAAAAAAAAAAGTTGATAACGGCAAAATGTTCTGGAATCAGTTCTTGACCCACAATTGTCAGTTGATAAACAAAGGAAATAAATTAAAGAACACATATTTTATCAATAAATAATACAGTAAGCAATATTTGAACACATTAAATAGTCAAATAGAACAGACTTAAGAGAGCAATCAGAACTTAAATTATAAACAATAAGTCTTACTTGAATCACTGTGGAACTTCATCAAGTCAAGGCGCTTCAGTTCAACGCAATATCTATCACTCATAACAACTTTTATTTGTTCAATCTGAAAAGGTAAAAATTACATACACTCAGAGATGGAAAGTCACTAAGAACTTCAATAATGGAAAAAGAAACCACAGTAAAGCAACGCATTTAATTAATTAATTACGCAATATCAAGCTTACGCTTTGGACTGAATGTATGTTCATGAAATTGATGTACTCTACAGTAGGTCAGTGCATCAGTAACTCGAAAATGCTTTAGCGGAAAGCAAAAGCTTGATATTATACAGATTACTGTACACTGAATGATAAGACATTCACTGCTAAAAACACCATTAACATATGAAATTACTTTACCCTCATTACAAAAGTCAATCTTACAGCTACAAAACAAATCAATTGTCACTAAATTACTGAAGATGTTATGAGACAAAAATTGTATAAAGTTTGTGCCTAATTACTGAATGGAGTTGACGTTGTTATTGTTATTTATGTTATTCTCTAAGTTCCCTTGCCAAACAGCTCCCACCCAAAGTACTACTAATCATGGGCTTTCACATGGAGCTCTTAGGGAGTGTGTTGTTTTGGTGGCTTATGGTGTGTGGGGTGCAGTCTTTCATAATGAGTTTCCTGGGTTGTTCTGAATGTCTCCAGATATTAGGAGTCTTTGAGAGATGAACACCAGTCATATCTCAGAGTAAAAATAAAAGGTATCGTGTGTGCAGTGTGAGTACATAAAGTTCACTATCCTAACTGATATTATACACAAGAACTTGCCTACTTAAATGTTTTCTTTTGTAGCAAAGATATAATACTTATAATCTATTTCCAAATACTTAGAAGGTAGGAAACAAAAAACAAACAAGAATTGTAGTGTAAAGCTGGTAACATGTGGCTTCAGTGGCAGTTCATATATATAATAATTTGTCACAGATTTAGACACAGAGAAGGTATAATTACTAAAGTCATAATTATGCCAACAAGAAATAAAGCACTATAGATCTTGCAGCAACTTATAGTATCCAAATCAATTACAACTACAGCACAACGTTACAACCACATATGCCAACAACAACACATAAGCCAAAAACACAACATACACTCCCTGAGAGCACTATGGGAAAGCCTGGGCTTGGCAGGGACCTTTCATAAGGACTCGGAGCTGTTCGGACAGGCAGCTTAGAGAATAATGACAACAAAAACAACAATAAAAACACATGGTAAACTATACACTACAAATAAACAGCAAGTTACCTGCTCAGCAGTGATAGCTCTGGAAGGAGGTGCTGCTCGATTAAGATGAATTGTTAGTTTTTGACCAGAACGTAGACTGACTCTTCGATTGAGGTCCTGGATAGCTCTCGCTGCAGCAAAGTTATCCTCAAGGTAAAACACACGATTATTTCCTTCCGGCTCATACTGAAAAAAAAATACAGTAAAATAAAATAAAATTATAACTGCAATATGTACTAATTACAGCAATTCTCTGTAATTTAATGCATAATTTCAGCACTAATGCATAATATTTACATTAATTCTCTGTGATTTAAAGCATAATTCCAACAGTACTACAAAAATATTAACAGTAAATATCTGTGATTTAAAGCATAAAAAGTACTTCTAGCACCCTTTATAAATAAAATTCTACATAACCTTCAAGCAGTAAATTATGTACTTGAATATAAACGTACTGAGCAGACAAAAACTAGTACAATAATGCAAGCTCTAAAGCTGAGCTACCACAGCCCCCCTTGGTTGAGTCATATAAAATAAATAACTACAGAAATTATGACTGCCATATGATTAAAGCAAGTCATTTACAATTTACTTATATTACAATTTTCTGCCCCCCATCGGGACAGTCAAGAAAACTGCCCTCGTTGGGACCGGCCATCAAGAACACATTGAAATTAAAAAAAAGTAGAAGCTCAAGGACAAGGCAGAAATAAGAGAATAATAAACAATAGAAAAGGGACAGGTTGAAAGAGTAATCGAATTTATGAAAACTTAAGAGATACAGCAGGATTAGGTCCTGAGATGACGATAGATCCACTTTTTGAAGGAAGGAAGGTAGTTCAAAAGAATTAGGCAAGACAGGCGGAGGAAGAGAGAGTTTCAGACTCTGGAGGTTACCATGATTGGCGTGAACGGATGCTCCACAAGATTACGAATGGCATACATCACTTCTTCTTTATCCAAAGGACCAGCATCTTTGATCTGAAAAATGAATCCAAGTTACCAACATTAAACATGAGGAAAACACAGTTACTACAATACATACATACAAAGCCTTATCTAATAATCACTTCATATTAATTTCGTACAACACCTTATCTACTTACAACTTCATATTAATTACATGGAATGCCTTTTCTACATATCACTTTCTTATATATATACATTGCCCTATCTACTTACAATTTCATATTTATTACAAACAATGCCTTTTCAATGCGTATCAATTCATATAAATTACATACAATCTCTTTATATTAATTACATACAATGCCGTATCTACTTATCACTCCATATCAATTACATACAATGCTTCATCTACTTATAACTTCATATTAATTACATACAATGCCTTATCTACTTATCACTCCATATTAATTACATACACTACCCGATCTACTTATAACTTCATGTTAATTACATATGATGATTTATCTACTCATCATGTCATAAGCCTTATCTACTTATCATTTCATAATCTATAAAAGAGAGAGTACAAAGAAATAAAAATCTAACAAATACAGTAATATCTAACTTAATATAATTACAAGAAAAAATACATAAAATTAAAAGAGTAAAAAAAAATACAGATTACATGTATTATTACTCTCACTGAAAAATACAACCTCTGTATATATTACAAAGGCAACACATTGAAATAAAAGTCACATGTGGTGCTATTTTAGTCATCGTTTTTTCAGGGTAAAAAAAATTAAAATGTGACCGCTGTATGAAATACTCAAAGAGAAATAACTCACCACAATTTTATTCCAATTATCATTGGCATTACTTTGATAGTGTCTATTTTTCCTCTTGGATTTGAACATATTTTGTCTGGAAGTAAATAAATACAAGCAAATAATTATTTAATATATGAAACATAACAGGAATGAGTTCTAGAGTTTATGGCAATAGTAAAATACCAACTAATTCGGCTTCTGTAAAGGACGTCCGCTGAATCTAACTGACAATATTTAGCGAAAACGACCTGCATTTACCCTATAATACTCAATGACGTACACAACTAATCGAGCAACTACTGGCAATTCTCAAGATACACATAGTACAACACCCATAATCTCAGAAGTCTTTTAAGATTCAGATATACTCATCAAAATTTCATTAATAATTCTTAATGCATAAGCAGACTTTCAGATAGTGTTAAGAAAACCTATAAAAGGACCACAATAATATAGTGGTTTGAATACACAGCTCGATAGGTGACTAACCCATATTTGAGACCACAGAGGGGTGCCTTGATTCCCAAGCTCCAATCTGTGTCCACCCCCAACAGGGAACTAATAGTGATATATTAATAGAATAAAATTAATAATGACAACCAACAAACCTGTTAGGTCTCCCTTCATCACCTTCGACATGGTCCCTGAAAGGTGGCCGATTGTTACGTTGTCCACGAAAATTCCCACCTCTTCTGTCTCTATTCCCACCGATGCCACCACCTCCACCACGCCAATGACCCTAAAATAATGAATTGTAAGTTTCGGGCAAAAGATGTACGAGAGTTGCCAGATATCATAATGATAAAATATTGATAATAAAAGAAAAAAAAAATTGCATAAAATATGCTTTAAAAAAAATTTGTCACATGACAACTTAATAACCACAAAGGGGAATGGTTTAAAAAAAAAAAGTCAGTAAAAACTACATGACAGAGAAAAAACCTATGATGATCTGCAGTACACAATGCAACAACACATATAACGGCCGTACTCCCCTTTGTAAGGGAGATGGCAAAGTCAAAGCACACATTCACTAAAGGTTAATACACCTCGATCACTCCTCTTAGCTCCATGGGGATGAAGAGCGGCAACAATTGGCCCCCATTACCCTGCTTGGGTCATCCACAGGGCAAGTGAACAAGTTCTTGCCCTGTAGGTGACCCAACAGGGTAGTGGGAAGAAACTGTGGTAGCTTTTATTTAAAATGAGCTAAGAGCACTGAGCTAGGTATAATAGCTTCAAATGAATGTGTGCTTTGACTAGGCCACCCCCCTTGCAAGACAATGTATAAACCATACTCTCCCTATGGCTTCAACAACTGGGGCCTAAAATTGTAAGAAGTATAAAATATAAAACTACAAAACAATGAGCTCTCTATAAACAACTAAACAATACACAAATATGAGAGGAGAGGAAGGAAAACATAACAGATTAACTGAAAAATATAATTCTACTGAAATTAAAACATAATTACAAGACACTTACATCAGGTACGCGGTTACTGCGATCATTTCCTCGGTAAACAGTGAAATCATTATAGCTGTTCTTGGAATGGTTTAAATTATGTCCTCTGTCATCATGTTCTGAAATATCAAATAAAAATAACAATTATCAACGATGGACAATTCATCACATACAAAAATAAAATAAGGCACACTTCATCTACCATAGAGCATTTGCATTATGCGAGCTTATATAAACTGAAATATGCTACAAAGTCGCCTTATTGTACTCCAACTGAGACGGGTCGCACACAACGCAAAGGACATGCTGAAGTTACTTAATGAACGCAAAGGACATGCTGGAATTAGTTAATGAACACAAAGGACATGCTGGAGTTAGTTAATGATATGAAAGTGAGACTGCGAGAGGTAAATCGGAGCTGATTGGTTAATTACAAAACATGTGGTCAGTTACTAGTTACTATGAGTACTGTACATGTATATTAGACATGTGATGTCGAAACAATCAGTCGTAACAAAGTTAAGCATAACACCTGATGATACATTTTTACAGCTAGACTCATCTCAACTAGGAGGTGAAAATGATATTTTTCCAACAGTCTTTGACGTGTTTTGAATGAATTTGACCTTGGAAAACTGTCAGAAAATGTATGATAACCAAATCTAACCTAGATATAGTCATTTATAACAGCTTTCAGGGTCATATTCCTTTAAAAAAATAAAAAACCATGAGAGAAATGTCGCAAATTACTATTTTTAGGTTAGGTTTGATCAGGGTGGGTTAATATACATTTTCAGACGAATTTTAAGTTAACAGTTATTAAAACTAGTCAAAAACTATTTTCACTTCCATACTGAGACAATTACAATTGTAAAAAATTATCCACTGGACTCAGAAAAAATTTCTTTGGTGAGGAAAGCGAAATTTATATACAGTATCTCATATATAATCAATATGCAAAGAAACTATCATTAGACAAATACCAGAGCTTATGAATAATTTACACTTATTTTTGTTTCTTTTTTTATGTCGGCTACCTCCAAATTGGGGGAAACAGCCAAGGTATATGGAATGGATTTTTGTGGGTCCCCATTCATCAGTTAGGTTAGGTAAGGTTATGGTAAGTTGGGATAATTTTTTTTTTAATAAAATTTAAATAATATGGGTCGTAATTCATCATGGGCTTCCAAAAACTAATTGGTTAATGATTACTTTTGCACTTGTAAAAAAAAAAAAACTATGAAAATTCATTATAATATTGAGTTATGTTAGTTCAACACAGTTGAGAAATGGCTTAATAACTGATATGGTTATTTTAAGTTGCTATTGATAGTTTTTCCATGCTCTGAATTTTCTTCTCACTTGTTTGGGGAAAGAAAAACTATAAAAATACCATAAAATCATTTAAAAAAAATAAAGTTGATCTCATATTTTTTTCCTAGAATTATACACATCAGTAATGCAATAAGGAAGTATGGTAAATGTTTACTTTCACACCCAATATGAAAAATCCTAATAAAAGTTAATTATATTTACGATAAATGTTTACTTTCACACCCAACATCAAAAATCCTAATAAAGTTAATTACATTTACGGTAAATGCTTATTTTCACACCCATCAAAAATTCTAATAAAATGAACTACCTGAACTACTCTACATCGACCTAAAGAAACTACGAAATAATCACTATAAATGAAAATTAAAACAGGGGAAAAAAATGGTCAAAGGCAGCCATCGAACCTAAAAATAACTCTAGCAACCATGTTCTCGCCATTTCTAGGTCTAGATAATAAATTATCAATATATATATGAATATATTAATAAATTCGTATATATTCTGTAAATCCTGTAGTATACAGGGACACATCTCACCATTTCTGTATTTCATGTGGCCATGATTAAATCTTTGTTGACGTCTATTGCCTCGAAACGCCATTATTGTGTGCTTAATGACCTTCTACCTTACAGCATGTTGTTGTTGATGGTGAAATAGATAGAAAAAATCTACTACACAGAACTAGAGTATCTTTTAATTATTATTTTTGGAGTAAATTATGAAAAAATAAAGTTTCTACAGAATAAATAAAGTTTTTTTACAGTAAATAATAATAAAAAAATATGTTTTTACGGTAAATAATAGATGAAATAATGTTTTTTAGACAGTAAATATTTTTGTCTACGATTATATCAGAAAAATTCCTTGTATTTGAGTAATGTATTAATCATTAAAAAACTAAAATTAATAAAATTAGGATTTTATCGCATAAATTGAATGTCTTTTGATATAGCAAAAATTTAAAAAAACATCTTTGAACCATATATGGCATATGTCACTGAGTAAAGACTGCCCAGGAGACGGGGAGCTACGAGCATAGGACTCTTGACCGTAAAAACAAAGAGGTATATCCAATTAGGTAATTATATGTATAAACCATCACATACTAAATAATTAGGGAGCTATGAACAGGTCATACAATTGTAATGGAAAAGTAGCAGAAAGGTTATTTTATTAGCCGTGATTTTGGCAATACAAATTATAGCGAGATACATTAAACGAGAGGGATATCACCACCACATCGGATGCTACATGCTATGATGCCAATCTCCTATCCACGTGCAGTGATTACCTAATTGTGATTGCCTAATTGTGCTTGTGGGAAAGAGCCCCCAAGCTCGTATCTTCCCGTCTCCTGCAGTATTTGAGAGAGAGAGAGAGAGAGAGAGAGAGAGAGAGAGAGAGAGAGAGAGAGAGAATAACTAATTTTAAGAATTTCTCAACTCAATAAGGATACAACCACGTGGAAAAAATGTTGTCCAGTTTCTGTCACAAACACAATGGATATAATTATATTCGTTGAAAAGGGCCCGCGATACCTGAGTGGTCGGGCGCGCAAGTCGAGAAGCAACTGACTATGGTTTGATCCCACACCTTCAACTTGTCTGTGTCCACTCCCATTCGAATGGAGACTAACTGTAAAAAAAATATAACGGTGTATTTCATTCATGCACTGGAACAGTGAGTTATTTCTATGTTCAGGTTGGCTCATGGCACCACTGCCCGTGCGATACTACAGCTGAAGGTTTTTTGAACTTAAATAGGTCTGTCCAGGACAGTTCGATATTAAGTCTTCCTTCAGTTACGGTTCTTTTCTTATGCCTACAGCTACACTGAATATTCTTGGATATTCATTACACATCTTTTATTATCCCTTCACATCTGACAAGACATTACTCTCTCCATCTCTGTTTCTCTTTACTTTATGCATTTTTTTGTGCCCAGGCCCGATGGGGGCTGTTTTATTTTATTATTTTTTGGCCCGTCCTGGTGTCACAATCATTAAAAAAAATAATAATTCATTTATACACTGGAACAGTAAATTATTTCAATGTTCCAATTGCCTTTCTTTTTTTATCAGTGCACATCGTCTAACCTACAAGACTGTATGGCATAGATACAAATCAAATATCCTGGAATCACTTATCTGGAATAGTGCCATTTTTACCTGCTAAGCAAATTTACTCGTTATTTTAATAGTACAAGAGATTCAAATTTCCAAAATGTATCATCAATTTTTGTTGTATTTGATTATAAGGTATCAATAAATGTACATCTGCCAAAACAAGTCCTTTGCAAGAAGGCAACCGTCCTAGCCCTTGGTAGAAAAGGGAGTCCGTAACGTAAAACCGGAACATGTTGTTAATTATTAAAATTATTAAATATAGATTACTTTGGTTAGGTTAGTACACTTCTAGTTGATAATAGAACTTTCATTTTTTCTTTCTTTATCTATCTAGTTTTTTTTTATACTTTCCAATACTAAATATGTTAAGTTTTTTCGTTGGGGTGTAAAAGTAAAAAAAATAATGATATTTTTCTACCAATACTAGTTTCACAATACCTCAAACTCCAAATGGACTTTTTCATTATTATTATTTTTTAACGATCCTTAAATACACAAAATGAAACAATCATTAAATCTGCCAGAGATATTTAACCTGACTTTTGGGTCATTGGTAATGGACAGGGAATAACCAAATTTCTTTAGACAGTTGGTTATAAGACTGTGCTGAGATAGGTTATGGAAGAATTTACCTCTTTTTAATTTAAAATGCTGAGGTGGATTTTTTCTTTTATTACATCTGTATTGCTCCGGTTTCCAACTGTATTCCATCCATGCTCTGTAAGTATACTGTATGTACATTTTGTTTGTTGTAAGTACGTCCTTGTTGCTTTGGCAAATTGTACAGATCTCAAATGATGTTTTCTATAAACTTTAATTTCAAAAATGGAGATAAAAATTCTTTTATGTTTTATTCTAACTCAGTAAGGAGCTCGTATAGAATTAGGACTCATCTTTACATAAAATTAATTTATATTAACAATATAAATAACTTAACCTAACCTAACCTAACCTAACCAAGGAATTAGAAACTGTAAGACTCTCAAGTCCCAATACTCCATGAGCTCTTAGACAAAAATTATTTATTTTAATCTTAATTAAGTATTGTTTTAGCTTATCCTTCTCCAGTCCAATAACTTATAGTAAGACCCTCCTTCTGAGTTAATGGTCTTGATTGCAAACAGACCATTTATCCCCTCCATTAACCAACCATTATGGGTCTCGTCCATAACAGGTTAGAATTCAACAAAAACTGCCATATTATTTTTGCCTTGTTTCCCACTCTACAATTCTAACAGATTTTATAGTAATTTTTTTTTCCTGTATATGTGGAACCACTCTCGGGTTCCGGTTTTACGTCATGGACTCCCCTTTTCAACCAAGGGCTAGGACGGTTGCCTTCTTGCGAAGGACTTGTTTTGGCAGATGTAATCTTTACCCTGAGTGCATGCCCTTGCTAACCACTCTCGCATGAATACATATTTTACTTATATATTAACTTAGCATTGAAATGGAAATATTAACAGTATTAATTTATTATCCAACTTCCAAATAATAAATATTAAACAGATATGTGAAAAAAAAAATATATATATTTTGGTTTGTCCAGATGTCATTGATATAAATTCATTTTCCAAAAGTTTGGAGAGGCAAAAGTATAATAAATATATATTATTATCAGTTGTAGTAGTAGTAGTAGTAAAAGCTTACCACGTGTTTTCCCCCCCCAGGTTGAGGGTGTCCAGTTAGTGCTTATCCCCGTTGGATACGACGACGAAAATTTGGTGGTTTTCGACCAGGAATATAGTCGTACCTTCTGCTATCCAAATTTGGATAACGTAAGTTGTCGTACTTTTTTTTTTCTTGTTGTAGGTGTCATTAAGCTTTATTATTATTATTATTATTATTATTATTATTATTATTATTATTATTATTATTATTATTATTATGAGTAGGACTAGTTCCTATTATTATTATTATTATTATTATTATTATTATTATTATTATTATTATTATTAGCCTAGGATTAGTTCCTACTGGTGATATATAACTTAATCATGATTAGATAGCCTAATCCTTATGCCTCATTCCTTTAGACGTGTCAAATACAATTTTATAATTAAGGAATAATAAAGAAAATAATTCTTTCTCATTTCGGAACTTATGAAGAATTGGCACCTGAAATTATTATAAATCCTAATTCTGCAGTTGGAGTAAAGTTGAGGTCCGTAATCTTCAGTTGGTCGCTGTTGATAGACCTAATTCTTCTGTTGGGGTAAAGTTGGTCTTTCATCTTCAGTTGATAAAGGCCAAGCTCAAATACTAACCCAACCTAACTTAATCGCTGATAAACATTAGGTTCCAATTCTTCATATGATCCCTCCATATGGGTCTTGAATAGTATTTATTCGAGAAGAGTGGTAGTCAGTTATCATATAAGTTCCCAACTCACAGTTCTGTGGCACATTCTTCCACAGAGGAGTGATTAGGGTGTGTCCTGGCTTCTTGTGAATGTGTTCTTTGACTCGCCCACCCTACCCTTAAAAGGGGAGATGGGGGTATTGTATTTAGATATAGACTGATAGCTTTTGCAATACTCATATTACGAATTTTTTACAGTGTTCTTAAACACAAAATGTAGTGTATAGTTTTAAACTTTGTGACACCAGAACCGACAAAAAAAAAAAAATCATTCCTCATTGTCCCTATGACTGTTGATGTACATCTGCAATATATTCCATAATTTATAATTTATTGCATTATTATTATTCTTATTATTATACTCTTGGAACAACAATATCTTCCCCATGTTCCCCTGCCTGTCATAAAAGATGTCCCAATGGGATGGAGTGAGTGAACTGGGAACCCTCTTCATTGTAGTTTCCTCCCACATTCACGATTTTTGTTTTGAATCCGCTATTCCTCCTACAGAGACTTTTATATTGGTGTTAAATGGTATCCAAACAAAATAGTTTTAAATTCTAAAGGTAGGCAAGGATGAAATATACTAACTCAAAACAATAAAATTTTATTGAATAAATAATAAATAAATACAAGTACTGTACTAAATAATGACAAATCTAATTCTTGCCCTATTCATTTCCATGAGTCAAGATCTACTTCTGTGAATTCTTTGCACTTGAAATAACCACAATAGTTTCTGGTAAATGTTGTTCAAGTCTTTCTTCAGTTTATCACTTGCCAGAAATCCTGTGCCCTCTAAGTAAATTGACTGTCTTATAATACTTCTTAAATCCATGTCATGACTTCGACGGTTGAAACTCATTTTTATGACCTGATTATGGGTGGAAACCTAACTTTAAGACCTGATTTATGCTCCCTCTAGCTGTAGAACTTCAAGATTGATCCCTCGGTATACTCGACCCCGCACATACCCATTCGTAGTGTTCTTGGTCCTCTGACCTTATTTTCTCTGTAGACTTCCTTTGACATCCTAAACGATTATCCAGGTTTTGTTCCCAAACTTCTTCCAAAACCTTGCAACAATGTCACATTTTGTTGCATAGATAAGGCTCTGGGCAGTCGGTCACTCATCCCAGATGCCACGTGGTGAGAAGTCATTGGAGCCTGAGTTTTTGGCTGACAGAGGTTCTTATGTCTTTTATGGGTATCTTCAGAGCGAGAGTCCAAGTGTAATCGTCCGTTATCCTACAAGGGCCGCTTATCCAAAGTCACATTTTGGATATTTTAATCGGGTCCTTTGGTTGTCGTCCGTTATACAAAGACCTCGGAGCATATCCATTGGTCTTGAAGGATACACTTGCACGTATCCTGGAAAGGAGACTCTACATCCAACAAGTTCGGATGTAATAGTCCATTTTCCCAAACGGGCACCGCAATCCAAAGTCGCATCTTGGATTTCTGTTTACGGGTCGAGGTTCCACGAAGCATTGCATCAGAACCGGATGCGTCGTTGCTTCCTTTCAGGATCGTTCTTCGTACGGGTCCTGATACCGAATAGATCAGTCCTGTCTTCTTCCTGCCCTGGGTGGTGCTACCAATGTTAGCTTTGACTGTTGAGCTGGAAGAAATATATTCATATTAGACAGTGAATAAAATTATTAGAATATGCTAGTATTTCTTTGTTACTTTAGTTTGTGGGAGCTTGTTAAAGAACATATATTATTATTAAACTATTACAAGTAGAATAACTGGGAGGAGATATTGTTGTAGGTAATGATATTTTATACTTTATCTACTGCGTAATATTGCATCTTTTTTTTATATTTTTAAGATTTAATTCCTAACACTGACACTTTTGTATATTTCTGCGGATGTATAATAAACTAGATAGAAAATTGATCAAAATTACCATGTGGTGATTGAGAAACTGGCGTTTTCCAACCTGGAAGATAATCCTTGAAATAGAAACCTTTTCCTAAGAAGAGTTGAATGAGCTGGACTCAGGCTTCGTGTGCACTGGGTTTCCTTTCGATACTGTTGACTGACGTTGCCAAAGAAAGTTTGATCAGGAAAAACATCACCTGAAAAAGAAAAAGAAATTTAAAGTAATGTTACTTCATTGCCTTAATATATAATTTATAATCGCAGAAATTATCCTTTTTACAGTTTGTGAAATATCTGTATAATATCCTAATAAAAGCTAGCAAAAATGTTTATATTAGATGTTTTGAGATGATGTATTTTTGCTACAAGAGTTAGACCAGGGTTTTATATTTTCATGTGGAGTTAGTCATCATGGAATAACATTCCACTTTTGAAGAAAGGTATGTTTGTTACTCATTATAAAGTGATAATCACACCTACCTCCTTCTAAGAAATTACCAAGACCTGACCCATCAAGCGATTTCATACACGGTTTTATTTTTATCCATTTTTCTGAAAGGAAAAGAATAATATTAAGTTTATAATGTCTTCTCTATCAGAAAGTTTTGCTTCCAATATATTTTGTTGAGATTTGAATATTTCATACTCTATTCTTGTGTGGGACCCTTGGTAGTGCAGTGGTTAAAGCGCTTGACTTGTGAAGTTATAAACCTATTGCAGAACGTTAGGAAAGGCATGTAACCTTAATTTCAACCTGCCTGTGTCTACCTTCACTTAAATGGGCTTAATAGTGACACCAGCAACTGAAACAACTACTTCATCCTTGTTTAATTGAAGTTAATTCTGGAATTTTTAAACATTTTAGTGACTATAGTTGAATTTCAATCGCATTTAACTGTAAAATAAAGTTATCTAAGCAAAGCATGAATTCTTTGTAACTGTATTAAAACATTTGCATTATGAAGTACTTTACTGTTGTAAATACATGAAAAAAAAAAATTTCAAACTTAGAATCAAGTTGTCCTTGAAGGCTTGTAAGGTTTTTTGTTATTTAGATATGAATGCACCCATAATAACTAGATGTAGTTAAATATGTAATATGCTGTACTTAAATATGGAGAAGCTGTACTATTATTATGCACAAATATGAACAAGAACAATTTTGTGACTATTCTGTCTCTAGCTTATAATACATATTCTTTTCAGTCTCTTTGTTACCTCAAAAGTTCATAGTATTTTTATCCATTTGTTCACGTTTTATGTCACTATATGTCCCCATTTGGGTGTGGACACAGATGGATTGAACGTGGGGAATTTAGGTAGGATGCCATTCCTATCACCCAGCTGTAGGCTCTAGCATGGGTCTGTCACCTTATGAGTTTAGTATTCTACTGCTATGCTACAGCGGTCACCAGGGTACGAAACTCCATTCAAATGTAGTATTCTTAAACTCAAATTTATCTGTACTTTTCTTCACAAGATGGTAAGATATTCTCATTGTTAATTACATACTGTATTTCAGTTTCATCACCAACATTTATAAATGAAAACTTACTTGTTAATATAAGATGTGGACGACCCATAAATCCTGTATCACTAAAATTTTGTGACACAATCTCTAACGTAAGGTTAATATTAAGCCCTAACTAAGAGATAAACGCTTAACTAAGAGATGAACGGACAACTGTTGTCTCTAAGCCATTGCGCGGGATACTGAAAGGCGTTTGCTGGGGTCCCACTTTCTATACGGCTCTCCTCAGACGTGTTTCCAGATTCTTATTTTGAAAACGCTGAAATAATATGTTTGATATACTAATAATAAATATATATGACAAAGAATTAGCTTATGTATGAAGAACAGTATTATATATAAACCTTTAAGATGTAATTGGGATATTAAAATATTACAGACAATGATGCAATCCTTGGGGAGGGTCGTGGTGGACCCCATGAGGTTGGTTAAGAATTGCGTCATGGTAAGCTCACTATGTATATATGTATCTACCTTCTCTTATCTTCAAACGCCAAGGTTCCCTTGAACGCCTAGTGTAGTGGAAGAGTGTGGAATAGCCCCCAAAGCTATGAAGCTTTTATTTTGGTTTATTTTATCAATTTAATTGACGATTAGTTGATATTCTCTCGCTCAATATCATTCCTTTGGCCATGTTTGTTCCACCTTACCTTATGGATACCTCCTGTTCACTCCATATTGCAAGTAAGAATTCAATTCTTCTAGTTTCCTAATTTCAGTAGAATATGACGTAAAAAAAAAATTCATAATTTTTTTTTCATACAGTTTAAGAGACTTGTATGAAGAATATATAACAGGTAGAATATAACATATGTTTGGGATCAACTGAAGAATCTCCCCCAGACCCACTAAGGGGGAGAGACTTCATTTGATCTGAGTTAGGGGTGAGATTCTTCAGTACTGTCTGTTTAGGTTTGGTTAGATTAGGTTAGGTTGGGTTAGGTCTTCATCCATCCATCCACCACATATTGCAAGGTAGATAGACAAAACCTAACCTAACCAACCTAACCTAAATACATCCCTTCACCCTTCCCATCTGGAATGTCAACTCTCTCCATCTCAAGTTTCTCTCTGAAATTGTTACGCCGGGCATTCGGGGGGAGATTCTTCAGTTGATCTCAGTTGGGGGGGTCTTCAGTCGGGTAGTCTAGGATGGAGATTCTTCAGTTGATTTTTAATTTTTATTTTTTTTTATTTTAACATATATATATATAAATGATGTTCACATGCATTTTTCTGTCTTCCTTAATATGCGAAACATTTGCCGTCGATGTAAATATTGTAACGTAAGTAGGACCAGAGACATATTATAACATTAAGACGAGTTTGTCCACTCGATGGTATCTGACAACAATTATTCAGCAGCTATGTTAGCAGATATTTCATATAAACAGTCATGTGATATCTGTAAAGTTATAATTACATTGTTATATATATATATATATATATATATATATATATATATATATATATATATATATATATATATATATATATATATATATATATATATATATATATATATATA
Organism: Halocaridina rubra; assembly: GCA_037179515.1. Classification (NCBI taxonomy): domain Eukaryota; kingdom Metazoa; phylum Arthropoda; class Malacostraca; order Decapoda; family Atyidae; genus Halocaridina; species Halocaridina rubra. The sequence continues at coordinate 17,732 of JAXCGZ010013531.1, read as the reverse complement.
TATATATATATATACTCAGATAATAATAATAATAATAATAATAATAATAATAATAATAATAATAATAATAATTTATAAACACTATTATTATTATTATTATTATTATTATTATCCTAGGACTAGTTCCTACTGGAGTTATACAAATTAATCGTGATTCAATAGCCTAATCCTTATGCCTCATTCCTTTAGACGTGTCAAATACAATTTTATAATTAAGGAATAATAAAGAAAATAATTCTTTCTCATTTCGGAACTTATGAAGAATTGGCACCTGAAATTATTATAGCTCCTAATTCTGCAGTTGGGGTAAAGTTGAGGTCCGTAATCTTCAGTTGGTTGCTGTTGATATTTCTAATTCTTCTGTTGGGGTAAACTTGGTCTTTCATCTTTAGTTGATAAAGGCCAAGCTCAAATACTAACCCAACCTAACTTAATCGCTGATAAAACTTAGGTTCCAATTCTTCATATGGTCCCTCCATATGGGTCTTAAATAGTATTTATTCGAGAAGAGTGGTACTCAGTTATCATATAAGCTCCCAACTCACAGTTCTGTGGTACATTCTTCCACAGAGGAGTGATTAGGGTGTGTCCTGGCTTCTTGTGAATGTGTTCTTTGACTCGCCCACCCTACCCTTAAAAGGGGAGATGGGGGTATTGTATTTAGATATAGACTGATAGCTTTTGCAATACTCATATTACGAATTTTTTACAGTGTTCTTAAACACAAAATGTAGTGTATAGTTTTAAACTGTGACACCAGAACCGACAAAAAAAAAAAAATCATTCCTCATTGTCCCTATGACTGTTGATGTACATCTGCAATATATTCCATAATTAATAGTATTATTATTCTTATTATTATACACTGGGAGCAAGAATATCTTCCCCATGTTCCCCTGCCTGTCATAAAAGATGTCTCAATGGGATGGAGTGAGTGAACTGGGAACCCTATTCATTGTAGTTTCCTCCCACATTCACGATTTTTGTTTTTTAATCGGCCATTCCTCCTACAAAGACTTTTATATTAGCATTAAATGGTATCCAAACAATGGATTCAGTTTTACGTCACGAACTCCCTTTTCAACCAAGGGCTAGGACAGTTGCCCTCTTGCGAAGGACTTGTTTTGGCAGATGTAATCGTCGCCCTGAGTGTATGCCCTTACTAACCTTAGTCCGTGACTAGGCGCGAACCCTCGACCTGCCGCCCCAGGGTCACTGATGCTACCATTTTGCCACGGAGACTACAAATGGTATCCAAACAAAGTAGTTTTAAATTCTAAAGATAGGCTTGGATGAAAAATACTAACACAAAACAATAAAATTTTATTGAATAAATAATAAATAAATACAAGTACTGTACTAAATAATGACAAATCTAATTCTTGCCCTATTCATTTCTATGAGTCAAGATTTACTTCTGTGAATTCTTTGTACTTGAAATAACCTCAATAGTTTCTAGTAAATGTTGTTCAAGTCTTTCTTCAGTTTATCACTTGCCAGAAATCCTGTGCCCTCTAAGTAAATTGACTGTCTTATAATACTTCTTAAATCCATGTCATGACTTCGACGGTTGAAACTCATTTTTATGACCTGATTATGGGTGGAAACCTAACTTTAAGACCTGATTTATGCTCCCTCTAGCTGTAGAACTTCAAGATTGATCCCTCGGTATACTCGACCCCGCACATACCCATTCGTAGTGTTCTTGGTCCTCTGACCTTATTTTCTCTGTAGACTTTCTTTGACATCCTAAACGATTATCCAGGTTTTGTTCCCAAACTTCTTCCAAAACCTTGCAACAATGTCACATTTTGTTGCATAGATAAGGCTCTGGGCAGTCGGTCACTCATCCCAGATGCCACGTGGTGAGAAGTCATTGGAGCCTGAGTTTTTGGCTGACAGAGGTTCTTATGTCTTTTATGGGTATCTTCAGAGCGAGAGTCCAAGTGTAATCGTCCGTTATCCTACAAGGGCCGCTTATCCAAAGTCACATTTTGGATATTTTAATCGGGTCCTTTGGTTGTCGTCCGTTATACAAAGACCTCGGAGCATATCCATTGGTCTTGAAGGATACACTTGCACGTATCCTGGAAAGGAGACTCTACATCCAACAAGTTCGGATGTAATAGTCCATTTTCCCAAACGGGCACCGCAATCCAAAGTCGCATCTTGGATTTCTGTTTACGGGTCGAGGTTCCACGAAGCATTGCATCAGAACCGGATGCGTCGTTGCTTCCTTTCAGGATCGTTCTTCGTTCGGGTCCTGATACCGAATAGATCAGTCCTGTCTTCTTCCTGCCCTGGGTGGTGCTACCAATGTTAGCTTTGACTGTTGAGCTGGAAGAAATATATTCATATTAGACAGTGAATAAAATTATTAGAATATGCTAGTATTTCTTTGTTACTTTAGTTTGTGGGAGCTTGTTAAAGAACATATATTATTATTAAACTATTACAAGTAGAATAACTGGGAGGAGATATTGTTGTAGGTAATGATATTTTATACTTTATCTACTGCGTAATATTGCATATTTTTTTTCTATTTTTAAGATTTAATTCCTAACACTGACACTTTTGTATATTTCTGCGGATGTATAATAAACTAGATAGAAAATTGATCAAAATTACCATGTGGTGATTGAGAAACTGGCGTTTTCCAACCTGGAAGATAATCCTTGAAATAGAAACCTTTTCCTAAGAAGAGTTGAATGAGCTGGACCCAGGCTTCGTGTGCACTGGGTTTCCTTTCGATACTGTTGACTGACGTTGCCAAAGAAAGTTTGATCAGGAAAAACATCACCTGAAAAAGAAAAAGAAATTTAAAGTAATGTTACTTCATTGCCTTAATATATAATTTATAATCAGTCTTTATAATATCCAAATAAAAGCAAAATTGTTTATATAAGATGTTTTGAAATGATGAAATATTCTTGTTACACGAGTTAGACCAGGGTTTTATCTTTTCATGTGGAGTTAGTCATCATGGAATAACATTCCACTTTTGAAGAAAGGTATGATTGTAACTTAATATAAAGTGATAATCACACCTACCTCCTTCTAAGAAATTACCAAGACCTGACCCATCAAGCGATTTCATACACGCTGTTTTATTTTTATCCATTTTTCTGAAAGGAAAAGAATAATATTAAGTTTATAATGTCTTCTCTATCAGAAAGTTTTGCTTCCAATATATTTTGTTGAGATTTGAATATTTCATACTCTATTCTTGTGTGGGACCCTTGGTAGTGCAGTGGTTAAAGCGCTTGACTTGTGAAGTTATAAACCTATTGCAGAACGTTAGGAAAGGCATGTAACCTTAATTTCAACCTGCCTGTGTCTACCTTCACTTAAATGGGCTTAATAGTGACACCAGCAACCGAAACAACTACTTCATCCTTGTTTAATTGAAGTTAATTCTGGTATTTTTAAACATTTTAGTGACTATAGTTGAATTTCAATCGCATTTAACTGTAAAATAAAGTTATCTAAGCAAAGAATGAATTCTTTGTAACTGTATTAAAACATTTGCATTATGAAGTACTTTACTGTTGTAAATACATTAATTTTTTTTATTTATTTTTTTCAAACTTAGAATCAAGTTGTCCTTGAAGGCCTGTACGGTTTTTTTTTTTATTTAGATTGGAATGCACCCATAATAACTAGATGTAGTTAAATATGTAATATGCTGTACTTAAATATGCAGAAGCTGTACTATTATTATGCACAAATATGAACAAGAACAATTTTGTGACTATTCTGTCTCTAGCTTATAATACATATTCTCTTTTCAGTCCTTTTTGTTACCTCAAATGTTCATAGTATTTTTATCCATTTTTTTTCACGTTTTATGTCACTATATGTCCCCATTTGGGTGTGGACACAGACGGATTGAACCTGGGGAATTTAGGTAGGATGCCATTCCTATCACCCAGCTGTAGGCTCGAGCATGGGTCTGTCACCTTATGAGTTTAGCATTCTACTGCTATGCTACAGCGGTCACCAGGGTACGAAACTCCATTCAAATGTAGTATTCTTAAACTCAAATTTATCTGTACTTTTCTTCACAAGATGGTAAGATATTCTCATTGTTAATTACATACTGTATTTCAGTTTCATCACCAACATTTATAAATGAAAACTTACTTGTTAATATAAGATGTGGACGACCCATAAATCCTGTATCACTAAAATTTTGTGACACAATCTCTAATGTAAGGTTAATATAAAGCCCTAACTAAGAGATAAACGCTTAACTAAGAGATGAACGGACAACTGTTGTCTCTAAGCCATTGCGCGGGATACTGAAAGGCGTTTGCTGGGGTCCCACGTTTTATACGGCTCTCCTCAAACGAGTTTAAAGATTTTTATTTTGAAAACGCTGAAATAATATGTTTGATAGACTAATATTAAATATATATATGAGAAAGAATTAGCCTATGTATGAAGAACAGTATTATATATAAACCCTTTAGTTGTAATTGGGATATTAAAATATTGAAGACAATGATGCAATCCTTGGGGTGGGTCATGGTGGGCCCCATGAGGTAGATTAAGAATTTCATCATGGTAAACTCACTATGTATATATGTATCTACCTTCTCTTATCTCCAAACGCCAAGGCTCCCTTGAACGCCTAGTGTAGTGGAAGAGTGTGGAGCAGCCCCCAAAGCTACGAAGCTCTTATTTTTATATATATTTTTTTATTTCATTTTATTCATTGAGAACTATTTGATAACTGGTCACTTAATAGGATTCCCTTTCCCATTTTTGTTCATACTTACCTATGGATACCTGCTGTTCATTTTTTTTTTTTGCATGTCATTAAAGAGAATGATAATAAGACTATATACCCAATTAAACCATTAAATACTTTTGCATGAAAAAATATACACTGAAATTTCATAATCTTCATTCTTGTTTCGTAAATATGTAAGCTCACATTTACTACAAATGCTCTTGTTCAGTCGATGTACATATTTTGACGCAAACAGGATCAGGCACAAATGATAACATGACTTCGAGTTATTACGCTAGATGATATCTTTGAGGTAATATCACGTGTGACTGCTACTGATTGTTCTATATACTTAACTAGTATTTTAATATCTGAAGAATATTAATTATATTCTTATATGTAGTATTATATATATATAATATATATATATATATATATATATATATATATATATATATATATATATATATATATATATATATATATTATATATATATATATATATATATAGTCCCCGTGGCTCAGGCGGTAGCGTCCGCGACTTTGAATCGTCAGGTCGAGGGTTCGCGCCCCTCCACGGTCTAAGGTTAGCAAGGGCATGCACTTAGGATAACGATTACATATGCCAAAACAAGTCCTTCGTAAGAAGGCAACCGTCCTAGCCCTTGGTAGAAAAGGGAGTCCGTGACGTAAAACACGCTTATATATATATATATATATATATATATATATATATATATATATATATATATATATATATATATATATATATATATATATATATATATATATATATATATATATATATATATATATATATATATATATATATATATATTATACATATATATATATATTATACATATATTATATATATATATATATATATACTATATATATATATATATATATATATATAATATATAATATATATATATATATATATATATATTATATATATATATATCTTATTCAATAATAATAATAATAATAATAATGATAATAATAATACTGATAAATTATTATTTTTATTTTTATTTTTATTAATAATAATAATAATAATAATAATAATAATAATAATAATAATAATAATAATGTATTATCAGTACAATTATCATTATTATTATTATTATTATTATTATTATTATTATTATTATTATTATTATTATTATTATTATTATTATTATTATTATTATTATTATTATTATTATTAAATAAATAAAAGTTTATAATTGTTGTTTGGCATTTTGTGTCACTATTCCATTCGAATGAGAGTGGACACAGGCAGGTTGGAGCTGGGGAATTATAGGTGAATACGCATAGAGGCCATAGGACTTCCGGCGATTATCTTATTTGTTTTTTCGCGCGCGTCATTTCCTGTGTTTAATTGCTTATGACGTAATATTTTTACTTATTAGAAATCCGGGGGAAGTCTTTGGGCCTAGGAAAGGAAGTCTCTCTCTCTCTCTCTCTCTCTCTCTCTCTCTCTCTCTCTCTCTCTCTCTCTCTCTCTCTCTCTCTCTCTCTCTCTCTCTCTATATATATATATATATATATATATATATATATATATATATATATATATATATATATATATATATATATATATATATATATATATGAATCATTCTTTACCCCGACTGGGACTCGAACCTAGGACTTATGATTACTAAGTCAAGGCGCTACTTCTACACCACAGAAGGTTAAAAGGAATCCAACCTTATAGCTTATATCTGCTGTACTTAGGAATGAACGCATTTTATCTGAATGCCACTATGGTCATATTACAGATTCCCCAACCTCACTCGTGGCTTCGTTTTAGTATTTAAATGCTAAAAACTGCTGGGATCATATCCTCGGGAATAGAGGCGTTCGTCCCCTCCTCTATGAAAACTTTTCTCTCTTTAATCCTTGGTGTGACATGCCTGCTTCATGGTTATTCAGGCCAGGGACTGTGCACATTGGTCGTGCCAAGACTCTCCTTCTGATTTAACTCATTCTGTTTTTCTTACAGCTGAAAATTACTCTACTGCTCAGATTTGAATGTCTAAAGCTTTCTTTATAAGAAAGAAAGTTGAAGTTTTAACTCCTCTGCCAATGATAAAAATTTCTGGTCCTTAGCCAAAAACCTCTCCAAAAATTTCTGTAACTCAAACTTCCCCCCTCTCATTCGTTCGGATGGTTCTATACCTTGCTTTCACTCTGACAAAACCACTCTTTTTGCCTCTCATTTTTCTGACAACTCTTCCGTAAACATTTCCAGTGCACCTCTCCCTCATTCTTTACCCCTCACTAACCCTATGCCCTCCCTTATCCTTTCTTCATGCAAAGTTAATAAGCTTCTTTGCTCACTAAAGTGAACAAGGCATCTGATCCAGATAATATCCCTGCAAGGACCCTTAAGGAGTTTGCAGATGAACTTGCTCCCGTGCTCTGCCATCTTTTTCTCCTCATCCTCTCAACCAGCATTTAGTGTTCATCTTGGAAGCATGCTCTAGAGCAACCTGTTCCTAAGAAGGGTGACTACCCTATTCCTTCAAACTACCACTCTCTCTCAGTACCCTCTTCTATTGCTAAAGTTTTTGAAACTTTGTTCAATTTTCACTTCTTGATGAATCTAGCTCACTTATCTCTGATCACCAATACAGCTTCCGCAAGGCAAGATCCATTGGTGACTTTCTGTCCTATCTTACTCATGTATGATCATCCTCTTCTGAGGAACAATGGGGAATCCGGCATAGTTCTCGAAGGCTTTTGACAGAGTGGGACAAAGCTCTTTTGGCCAAGCTTCCTGCTTATGGCTTTACCCCTTCTCTCTGTTCTCTTTTTTCCAGTTTCTTTCTGACCGCTTTGTCTGTGGTTGTTGACGGTGCAACATCGAGCCCATTCCCTATTATCAGTGGTGTTCCACAGAGCTCTGTTCTTTCACCACCTCGTTCCTTCTCTTCATCAACTATCTTCTTCAGTCCCCAACCTCCTCTCTTCTTCACACCTTTGCCAACTCTTCTACCCTTCATTTTTTCTGTGCCCTTTCTTCACAACCTTCATCTGCTACTTGTAATCAGTCTCGTATCACTTTTTTCTACTACTCAGCTCCGAGTTACAGAGTACATTTGAGTGCGACACCCAAAATTTAATTAAATCTAATGCCACCAAGACACGTCTCTGGCTATCTCGTTTCTTCTTTTCCTCCTAATAACCTTACTGTCCTCCGAAACTAACGAAATTTACCCTCTGAATTCTATTAACATATTAGGAATCCATATAGCCTCTAACTTGTCTTGTAGGAATCACTTAATCCAAATTTCTAAAGTTGCATCCAAAAAATTGGGGGTTCTGTTTCGTTTTTGTCATTATCTTTCCTCTTTACAGTTACCTAAACTCTATAAAGGTTTTATCCTTCACTTCTTAGAATACTCATACTTCTAATATGGACTCTTTCTCTTCGCTATTAACTATCATCCCTTTCTCTTTACTATCACTACTACTTCCATCGCTGATCAGATGAGTTGGCGAGTTGCATCCCTCCCCCACTGCCGAGGCCACATAACTTTTGCCAAACAGCCTTGTCTCACAGGTACTGTGTGGGGATTTGTAGCTTGGAGATTGGTTAGTGCACGATTGCTTCTTCCCATGTTCTTCCAGACTCTGAAACACTCTTTCTCCTCTGGTCTCTCCTAATTCTTATAACCTATCTTCCTTCAAAAAAACGGATCTATCGTTATCTCAGGGCCTAATCCTACCATATCTCTAGGTCCTCAATACTTCGACTATTATTATTATTATTATTATTATTATTATTATTATTTGGACAAATGTATTGCATCATCTTAAGGAAGAGTTAGTGTTAATCCTCTAATCCTCCCTCACTCACCCTTTTAGAACAATATCCTCGAGTTAGGAAAAATGTAGTCACCGTGGCTCAAGCGGTAGCGTCCGCGACTCTGAGGCGTCAGGTCGAGGGTTCGCGCTCCGTCACGGTCTGAGGTTAGCAAGGGCATGCACTCAGGGTAACGATTACACCTGCCAATACAAGTCCTTCTCAAGAAGGCAACCGTCCTAGCCCTTGGTAGAAAAGGGAGTCCGTGACGTAAAACCGGAACAATATTCTGTCGTCAGATATTGATTTGTCGTTTTTATGAGTCGCTGTTAAACTCCATTTGAATGGGGGTGGACGCAGACAGAATTAAGCTGGGGATATTTCAAAAGATAAAAAGACTGAGAGAGAGAGAGAGAGAGAGAGAGAGAGAGAGAGAGAGGAGAGAGAGAGAGAGAGAGAGAGAGAGATTTACTTTTAGAGAATGATGAAAAGTTTTAATTTCATATATTTTTATACTGCCTTGTTAAGAACGTGTGTGTGTGTGTGTGTGTGTGTGAGGGAAAGAGAGAGAGAGAGAGGAGAGAGAGAGAGAGAGAGAGAGAGAGAGAGAGAGAGAGAGAGAGAGAGAGAGAGAGAGATTTTTATTTCTTTGAGAGAATTATGAAGTTTTATTTTTATATATTTTATACTTCATTGTTAAGAACGTGTGTGAGAGAGAGAAAGAGAGAGAGAGAGAGAGCGATTATTTTTTTATTATTTTATTTTATTAATTTATTGCGCCAAGGCGTCAGACATTACATGAGTTCATACAAATAATGCTTCAAATGGAGAGAGAGAGAGAGAGAGAGAGAGAGAGAGAGAGAGAGAGAGAGAGAGAGAGAGAGAGAGAGAGAGCATGCGCTTGTGATTTTTTTTATATAAGTCATAATGCCATTACTTGTTTTTAATTTTTTTGGGTAGTTTGAAAGGTCTTGACCTTTATTATGTAATCTTAACGTCAGCATGAGTATCGAAGTAAGAGTGAGCAATTATGGATGTTTGAACTCTTGACCTTGATTCCTCAAACATTGCATCACCGAATTCTTATGACTCGTTCAGACTTTGTGATAAAACATTCGTTTTCGCTCTTTTATTGGATTTTTTGTTTTAATTATTAGTGATACAGATTAAATCGGACTTTTTAGAAAGTTGGGCCATGGTACCAGCCGCCCGTTGCGATACTACACCTAAAGGATTTTTGGACTTAAGGGGGGTTTACACGGTCAAACGGTTCGTCGAACGCGGTTCGACAGACAAGTGTTTGAAGTGATGTTCGAACGTGTGAACGGGGTATTTGGTTGTCGAACTTGTTCGACACCCAAATACCCCGTTCACATGTTCGAACATCACTTCAAACACTTGTCTGTCGAACTGAGTTCGACGAACCGTTTGACCCTGTAACACCCCCCCCTTTAAATAGGACTGTCCTCGACAGTTCGATGTTAAGTTTTACTTCCGTTACGGTTCTTTTTCTGTGCCTACATCAACACCAAATATTCTTGGATATTTGTAACAAATCTCCTATTATACCTTAACATCTGACAAGTCACATCACTCCTCATTTGTTTCCTTTTACTTTCTGTTTTCTTTGTGTCCAGGGCTGATGAGGGTAGTTTTTTTTATTTATTAATTTTTGTGTTCTTAGAGATGGTGTTATATGAATAAGGTATTTGGTCTAGCCTTCATTTCTCTACACTTCTAGATGGTGTTACTTGAATGAAAAATTTTGTAATTAAATTGTGGAAGTCGGTTTGCCCTCTCTTTCTCCACACACTGTGTAATTACCTAATTGTGTTTACGGGAAAGAGCCCAAAGCTCGTATCTTCCCTTCTCCTGATCGCTTCCATCTTGTACTTAGCGATACTTATCATACCTGTCCTTAAAACTATGGATTGAGATAGCATTAACTACCTCCTCGCTTAGCGAATTCCAGTTATCAACTAATTTTACACTGAAAAAGTATTTCCTTACATCCTGCAAAGAAGTGTGTTTATCTTTGAAGTTTGTGTGTGTTTATCTTTGAAGTTTTTTCCCCCGTTTTAAAAATAAATTTACATCATATGTTCTTTACTAATAAATGTTATCATAACGGCAGATGCCGAATCTTTCATCCGTGGCTTTAAATATTCTCTCTATATGCATTTTTCCACTGAGTGACCAAAAAAAAAAAAAGTAATTTTAAACCTATGTAGAATCTAGTCAAAGGTTGGGAATAATACAGTTCATGTAAAACAGTAACAGTTTATTGATTTTTATTATCATCAATAAATGCAAACAGTATCAATGGTTAATCCAATTCCTGGTCCTTTTCATTCCTATGTCATGAATTCCTCTAAAGCACTTCTTTGTAAATGCAGTAACCAAAGTACCAACGTGGCTTTCTTGTACCTGGCAGTGAATTCTCTCCATGATTTATCTGACATTGTCTTCTTTGGCTTCTATGTGTCCTCTAAAGGTAATTATCTTCTAAAACATCCTAATTACTTCTTGATATGACGGTTGAAGACCATTCTGAAGACTCAATTTATGCTTCCTCTTGCAGTAGGATTTCAAGAGTGATCCCTTGGTATACTGGACCCCGCACATACCCTGTCATGATTGCGTTCTTGAACTCCTCTGACCTCCTTTATTACTTTAAACCTCCGATGACCTCCTATGACGGTTATCTAGGTTTTGCTCCTGAACGTCTACCAAAACCTTGCACCAAAGTCTCATTTTGGCACTTAAATAAGGTCTTGGGCAGTTCAGTCACACGACCAAAATGCACGTCATCAAAAGTCTTCAGAGATCATAATTTTTTTGGGTGGATGACAGAGGTTATGAAGTGTTTTGAGGGTATCTCTTGAGTGCGGGTCCAAGTATAATCGTGCGTTCTTCTACAAGGGCCACTTATCCAAAGTCACATCTTGGATATTCTAGTCGGGTCCTTTGGTTCCCGTCCGTTATACAAGGACCTATAAATATATCCTATGGTCTTCAAGGATACTCTGACGCGTATCCTGCAAAGGAGACTCTGCATCCAACGAGTTCGGATGTAATCGTCCGTTTCCCCAAACGGACACCGCAATCCAAGGTCTCATCTTGGATTTACGTTTACGGGTCGAGGTTCCACAAGGCGTTGCACCTGAACTAGATGGGTCGTTGAATCCCTTCAGGATCTTTCTTCATACGGAGCCTGATACCATATGGATCAGTCCTGCTCTCCTCCTGCTCAAGGTGGTGTTGTTGATGGCAATTTTGGCTGTTGAAAAGGGGAAACAAATGTTAATAGCATTTTTATATTTTATAAAAAAAATTTACAATATTGACGATTCAGTTGAATTTTGCGGTAGTAGTTTTGCAAAAAAAAAAAAAATGTAAATAAGATATTTACCTTGCGATAATAGCCAAACAGATATTCTCTAATTTGGAAGAATTTTGTTGTGCAATAATTTTGTTCCTTGGGAGAGCTGAAAGTTGTTCATTTAGCTTCCGAGGGCATTGCTTATTCTTGCCAATTCCAGAATATAATTTCCCATCCTCACCCCTGGGACTATCATCCCAGGGAAAGGAGCGAACCTTAGTATATACACCACCTGTTTGAAACAAGAAAAGTATTATTAATATTTTCAACATTGGGGCTGTATTACTGAAGTTTTCTTGACTTTTTTGTCATATTAAAAATATATATTAATAAATAACTTAATGAAGAATTAAAGTATAAGATGTTAGCAATGTTGCTGTAGTCAAGCCACTTGAATTCAAAAACCTTTTGTTATTTTCATTTTCTTAATGATATGAATTACTTCAAGGACTACAAATGATTATAGGTAATGGTTTATATCAGCAGTAACAGTAATTACCTTCTAGTAATATTTGAAGACAAGATCCTAGTAATATCTGAAGACAAGATCCTGGAAGGGATTCCTCAGACTCCATAATATACTCGCCCTTCATCTCCTTCCTTGAAAAGCGTAAAATAAAATCATTATATATTTTGTAATAAATGAGATTGAACCTAAGCCAATTAGTTTTTCCCTAGTCTTGTTTTCCTTGGTTTTGATTTAATGCATAATTGGAGATCAGTTTCTCATCAGTGTTAATACAAGACTAACAGTATCTGAAACCACTTTCTCCAAGTTAAATATCTTACTTATTC
>JAXCGZ010013530.1:52500-77500 GCA_037179515.1 Halocaridina rubra | reverse complement strand
AGCCTGCTTTTCTTTTTTGACATTGTGTTCTAATGGGTCCCACAGCAGATGAACATTTGTCCATTTAAGCTGCGAGTGACCCAAACACTGTGGGAGTGCTGGTGAGGGAGGAAAATTATGCTGTGCTTTTAGTTATATTGTTTTATTGAATCTCACAGCAGATGATCTGTGCCAATTTGAGCTGTTAGTGATCCTAGCTGTTTGGTTGGGATGGGACAGAATAGTGATTTGTCGACTTACCCTGTGGGTGAGCCAAGCAGTGTGGGGGTGGAAATATGGGTTGCCTGCTTACCCTGTGGTTGACCTTTGCAGTTTGGCTGGGGGAATGGGTGAACCAAGCATTGTGATATTGGGAGAATTACCGTTCGCTCACTTACCCTTTGATCGACCCAAAGCTATGTGTGGTGGTTGGGAGAGTGTGGTTTGTCCATTTTCTTTGTGGGTGACCCAAGCAAGTGTGGTAATGGTGGTGGTGGTGGAGTGATATTGTGGTTTGTTGGCTTACCCTGTGGGTTACCCAAGCAGGTGTTTTCTTAATGAGTGTGACACCGGGACAGGCAAAAACTGCCCTAATCAATAAAGGCCCGGGCACAAGAAAGCACCAAGACGAAGGAAAAGAAAAAGGTTAAGGACAAGGCAGAGATGAGGTAATATCACACAGAGGAAAACGGCAGACAGAAAAAACAGTCAAAGTACAGAGGACCTAGAGATATGTAGGACTAGACCCTGAGATGACGATAGATCTGCTTTTTTAAGGATGATAGGTCATAAGAATTAGGAAATCAGAAGGAGGAAGAGAGTTCCAGAGTCTGGAGGTAGATGGGAAGAAGCAGTCGCTGCACCAACCAATCCGCAAGCTAAAAATCTCCACACAGTACCTGTGAGATGAGGCCGCTTGGCGAGTGTTACGCGGCCTCGGCTGTGGGGTAGGGATGCAACTCATCAACTCATCAGAGCAGCGATGGAAGTAGTATCGGTAGAAAAGAGAAAGGGAAGATACCTTACGGCGAAGAGAGAGAGAGAATCTAGATTAGAAGTAAGAGAAGGATCAATAATGAGTCTGACTGCCTTAGAGTCAACCCTATCAAGGAGATAATTATAAGAAGAAGCACCCCAGATCTGTGAGCAGTATTCTAAGCAGGGATGGATAAGACCTTTATAAATTTTAAGTAGCTGTAAAGAGGAAAAGTAATGACGGAAACGAAATAAAACCTCCAATTGTTTGGATGAAGATTTAGAGATTTGGATTATGAGATTCCTCCAAGACTAGTTTTTTCTATAATGATTGTGACACCAGGACGGGCCAAAAAATTATAAAATAAAACAATCCTCATCGGGCCTGGGCACGAAGTATACATAAAGTAAAGAGAAACAGAGATGGAGAGTGTAATGACTTGTCAGATGTGAAGGGATAATAAAAGATGTGTAATGAATATCCAAGAATATACAGTGTCGCTGTAGGCATAGAAAAAGAACCGTAACTGAAGGAAGACTTAACATTGAACAGTCCTGGACAGACCTATTTAAATTCCAAAAACCTTCAGCTGTAGTATTGCAAGTTAGAGGCTATATGGATTCCTAATATGTTGACAGAATTTAGAGGATAAATTTCGTTGGTTTCGAAGACAATAGGCTTATCAGAAGGAGAAGAAGATAAAGAAATAGCCAGAAACTGTGTCCTCGAGGCATTGAATTTAACTAAATTTTGTGTGCCCCACACTGATTACGAGTAGCAGATGAAGCTTGTGAAGAAAAGGCAGAGGAAAAGTGAAGGGTAGCATCATCAGCAAAGGCATGAAGAAGAGAGGGAGATGGGGATTGTAGAAGATCATTGATGAAGAGAAGGAACAGAGTAGGTGAAAGAACAGAGCCCTGTGGAACACCACTGGCAACAGAGAAAGGGCTAGATGTAGCACCATCAACAACTACAGATATAAAACAGTCAGAAAGAAAACTGGAAATCAGAGAACAGAAAGATGGAGTAAAGTCATAGGCAGGGAGCTTGGCCAACAGAGCCTTGTGCCAGACTCTGTCAAAAGCCTTAGAGATATCAAGGGCGACGACAAAGGATTCCCCATAGTTCAAAAAAGAAGATGACCTTACATGAGTAAGATAGGACAGGAGGTCACCGGTGGATTTTTCCTTGCGGAAGCCGTACTGGTGATCGAAGATAAGTGAGTTAGATTCAAGGTGTTTCAGGAAGTGAGCATTGAGCAAAGTTTTGAAACTTTAGCAATAGAGGAGGTTAGGGCAATTGGTCGGTAGTTTAAAGGAATAGGGCAGTCACCCTTCTTAGGTACAGGTTGAACTAGAGCATGCTTCCAATATGAAGGATAGATACTGGTTGACAGAATGAGGCAAAAAAGACGGCAAAGCACGGGAGCCAGTTCATCTGCAAACTCCTTAAGGAACCTTGCAGGGATACCATCGGGACCAGATGCCTTGTTCATCTTTAGCGAGCGAAGAACCTTATGAACTTTGCGTGAAGAAAGTATAAGGAAGGGCATAGGGTTAGAGAGGGGTAAAGATTGAGGAAGAAGTGCGCTGGAATCGTGTATAGAAGAGTTGGCAGGAAAATGAGAGCCAAAGAAAGTGGCTTTGTCAGTGGGAGAGCAAGCTATGGAACCAACAGAACGAATGAGAGGGGGAAAGCTTGAGTTATAGAAGTTTTTGGAGAGGTTTTTGGCTAAGGACCAGAAGCATTTGTCAGTGGGAGAGGAGTTAAGGTCATCAGCTTTCCTTCTTATAAAGGAAGCCTTAGACCTTCGAGTCCGAGCAGTACAGCGATTCCTAGCAACAATAAAAGTAGAGCGAGTTTAGTCAGAAGGAGAGGCTTGGTAAGATCAGTGTGCCCGATTCCTGGATAGCCATGGAGCATACACGGCCAAACCAAGGTTTAGGGGGAGAGAAAGTTTTTGTAGAAGAGGGGATATATGCCTCCATTCCCGAGATCATGATCTCGGCAACTTTTGGAGCTACCTGATCAGGGTTGCGGAACTGAAAGCAGTAGTCATCCCATGTGAAGTCAAAGAGGAAGTTATGCAAATTTTCATGTTGGGTACGCTCAAAAGTGCCAAAGGCGGCACTGAGTAGGAGGGATTGGTGGAGGGGGAGCAAAAATGGAAGAGATTGAGATCAGAGAGTAGTCAAATTTGCCAAGAGGGAAAAGCACAAAATAAGAGTAGTTTGAAGGGTTAGAAGTAAGAAATAGGTCAAGAGTGTTTGCTGCATGTTCGTGACGATCAGGAAAACGAGTAAGATGTTTGATAATTTGCTCCAGATCGTGAGTAATAGAGAAAGCAAGGGCTTCTCTTCCTCCCACATCAGTGTGAGAAGAATTAAGCCACTCACTGTGATGTACATTGAAGTCTCCAATGTAGAGAGCTTTGGCATGTGGGTGAGAAGATAGCAAGGACTCATGGCACGAGGACAGATATTCAAATAAAGACACAAAACTCGGTGGAGTTTGGAGAACAGCAGCAGAAGCAATGGAAAATAGTGATAGTGGAGAGATAGATTTTAAGCCAGAGAACATCAGAGTCAGGAGATTCAAGGTCTATAAGCCCCACAATAGGAGTGTTAATGTTGCTGTTGGCACAGACCCTACCTTAGGAACGAAAACGAGCATGCAGATTGTAGTGAGAGATTTGAAATGGGTCAGTGGAAGCATGTATAGACAGCTGGGTTTCAGACAGGAGGAGGAGGTTACGGAGGAAGGTACCCAAGTTCGGTTCCACAGACGAAAGATTAGAGTTCAGCCCACAAATGTTAGAATAGTGAAGAGTGAAAGAAGCAGATCTATTGGGAGGTGCAAGGTTAAGGGCAGAACCATTACTACCACCAGGTGTGTCTGTCCTCAAGCCAATAGTGGAGTCAACACGAACCCCGTAGATTCTTTGCACCCATCTATGCCGGGTACTGGGGGCCATTAGCTGTGGACCTTTCATAAATAGCAAATATGTGGGAAAAAGAGACATGTGGGGAGTGTTGTGACTTGTCATGTGTAATGGAATAGAAAGATATTTGTAATGAATACTCCAGAATATTCAGTGTAGATGTAAGCATGAGGAAAAGAACCATCCTGAAGGAAGACTCAACCCGGAACTGTCTGGACCAGTCGTAGCTGAATCCTAATGCCTTTATTGGTGGTGGTAGGAGGAAGGTTCTTAGTTTATCCATGTGTCCTGTGGGGGGTTCAAGCAGAGTGGTAGTGGTGAGGGAGGGGTGAATTATGGTGACCTTTTATCTAAAAAGAGCTGAGATGGATGATCTGCATTGTATCAGCATCTGGTGAATGGGTGTGTGCTTTGACTCCGTCACTCCTTCACAAGAGGGATAACCGCCATTGTGTTTTGTACATGTGTGTGTGTGTGTGTGTGTGTGTGTGTGTGTGTGTGTGTGTGTGTGTGTGGATTACCTAATTGTGTTTACGGGAAAGAGCCCAAAGCTCGTATCTTCCCGTCTCCTCATCGGTTCCATTTTATACTTAGTGATACTTATCATACCTGTCCTTAAAACTATGGATTGAGATAGCATTAACTACCTCCTCGCTTAGCCAATTCCAATTATCAACTACTCTTACACTGAAAAAGTATTTTCTTACATCCTGCAAAGAAGTTTTCTTACGAAGCTTCAAAGTATGACCTCTAGTTCTAGAGCCAGCCATATCAAAATATCGATCCCTATCCACTCTGTCATAACCATGAAGGAATTTAAAGACTGTCACCATATCCCCCCTCACTCTTCTAGCTTCGAGTGATGGTAAGTCTAATTCCCTCAGCCTCTCATCATAACTGAGATTGCGTATTTCTGGCACCAGTTTCGTGGCATGTCTTTGAACTTTTTCAAGCTTAACTATGTGCTTTTTCAAGTGCGGATTCCAAAAGGGGGCTGCATATTCGAGTTTTGGCCTCACATAGGTTACATAAATATTTCTGAACATTTCCTTGTCCATGTGCCTGAAGGCTACCCTTACATTTGATAAGAATGCATATGCTGCCCTTACTATGCCATTTATATGTATTTCTGGAGACAAATTTGCCAGTATGTTTACTCCTAGATCTCTCTCATTTTCTGTCTCTTGAAGTTGTAGTCCAGCCACCGAGTAGTCAAGCTTGGGCCTTCTTGCACTTGTACCCATTCTCATTACCTTACATTTTGAAGTATTGAATTTCATTAGCCACTTTTCTGACCACTCATGCAGATTATTTAGATCCTCCTGAAGTTCTCTACCATTGTTCTCGTTTTTTACTTTCTTCACAATCTTTGCATCATCTGCAAACATATTCATGAATGAATTTACAGACTCTGGTAGGTCATTTACATATACAAGGAACAAAAGTGGCCCTAAAACTGAACCCTGTGGAACTCCACTACTAACTCTTCTCCATTCATACACTGAGTATCTTACTCTAACCCTCTGTTCCCTTCCTTCTAAGTAAGTTTTTATCCATTCCAAAACATTTCCACCTATTCTAGCCATTGATTGCAGCTTCCTAATAAGTCTCCCATGTGGAACAGTGTCAAACGCTTTCTGGAAGTCTAGGAATATGCAATCTGCCCAGCCCTCTCTTTCCTGTAAGATTTGGCTTACCTCATCTTAAAATTCTAATAAGTTTGTTACTGTTGATCTACCTTCTCTGAAGCCATGTTGCCTCACTGACAAAAAGTTGAAGGATTCCAAGTGAAGAGAGATATGTTTCCTTAGTAGTTTCTCCATAACTTTGAAAACTATGCTGGTCAAGGAAACTGGTCTATAGTTCAGAGCCGTATCCCTCCTTCCCTTTTTGAAGATAGGTATCACATTTGCTTGTTTCCAGCATCTTGGAATCTCCCCTGACTCTAGTGAGTGTTTTAACAGAGTACTCGCAGTGATCCTCTTTGAAATCATATAAGAAATTAATTGAACTTAGTACTTGTAAATTATCAAATTACTATAGGGAGTTTTGCAAAAAATTTAAATGTAATAAGTTATACAAATAACCCATTGAATTTCCTTTCCCTATCTCAGTAAGGTTAGGATCTGACTCCCAACCCGAAGATCCAGAGTTCGAGTCCCGAAAGTGACTCGTAGAGATTCACTTCACCAGAACCAATTGAGAATAAGAAATGGGCAATGTCATGCCTTGTGTTGTAGCCTTATCAACTTAGCAGGTCCATAAGTACATCCTTAGACTGTGGAGTTTATTTTTGAACAGTATTATCGTAAGTCCGGGTTTCGATAAGAGCAAAAATGGCCCATTCTACGGATCTCTTTATCCGCCAGTCCGGCCACTAGGGGAGGAGGCCAGCTCAGCTTGGTGCCGATCTCAAACTGGGATCACTATGGAAGAGTAGTCTCATGATGGTCATCTGGCCGTACAAATTTGAGTCCAAACCAGCGTTGATCTCCAAGAGGCTATATGAGAAACAGCAGCGTCTTGTGAACATGAGAAAAGTTAATGGTAAAGAAAGAAATTTATAATACCAATGATTATTCAAAATTTCTTCATGTACGTAGAACAGATAAACAGAAATTCTTTCTTTTATCTTCTTTCCAGAATCACGGTGAATATCTCTTAGCTGTAGATGCTGATAGAGAACATCTTCTATCTGTATGGACCTGGGATAACGAATTGATTTTCGGTCGTGTTGCGGTAAGTATAGAAACAAACACATCTGGTTTGATGCAGCAGATAGATACATACACACAACTATAGCATATGTTTGACCATGTTAATGACAGAACCTTCGCTTGATATTCTCTTGAAAAGTAAGGTACAAAAAAAATAAATAGATAAATAAATAAATAAATAAAACAGAATTACATGTACTTTAGACTTGGGTTTTTATTTTTTTATTTTTTCTGCATATTTTTAAGTTCCTAGAGAGATAGAAATGCTGTTAATTTTTATTTTACTTTTGCATTTGATTATATCACAGAATGTATATCTAAATTTTAGTATATAAAACACTGAACTGTTAACACACACACACATATATATATATATATTATATATATATATATATATATATATATATATATATATATATATATATATATATATATATATATATATATATACACAGAGAGAGAGAGAGAGAGGAGCTCTCGCTAATAGATCATTTTTGTAACAGATTCAGACACAAACACTTACAAACGTAAGTACACTTATTGATGCGTATACCCAAGAGAAAATTTAAGTCTTTTTAAACAATCTTACAATCAGCAATTATCTCTTATTCAGACTTTTGATTGTTCCTATTTCTTAAACTTTTAGTTTAGACAGTTCAAATCTTATGACTGACAGAGCCTTCAGGGGTGGAAATGAGTGGCTAATTACCTGTTATAAGAGAACCTTGTTTATGCACACAAATATTCTCTGAATACTTAACCAGTTATATACTGTCATTGTGTTTTTTGTTAAGGTGTTTTTAACTATAAATATTTCCAGTTCTGTCATGGACCACATGCAGTGATGAGAGGATCAAGTCGCAATTCGCTTTTTTTTTTTTTTTTTTTTTAAGTTAGGCATGGTATAGTCTTCTTTTTAGACATATTTTTTTTCTGGTAATGCTGGAGAATGTCAGTTTAGAATCATCCTGTTTATATATAAAACTTTTTCCTTATTTCTCAGACACACCAAGATCATGTCCATGGAGCAGCATTTCATCCTCTGGACAATAATTTAATCATCACTTATGGCAGAGGTCTGCTTTCCCTGTGGGCTAGACGAAAAGATGGCATTTTTACCCGTTCGGATCTTCTAGAGGTGAGACACTTACCTTAAAATTAATGTCAGGAAGCGCTTTATGCTATTATGATACCCGTTCGTAGAAAAGGATGTAAAAAAATAAGTCGTTTTTATGATCACGCTTAATATTTCGACCCGCGAAGACTCAAGTCATATGAAGAGCTTCTGATTGGACACTCCAATTAGCTACAAATTCAAAGAATATTTTCAAAAACAAAATTACTCTGTCTTCATACTTCGTTTTTCTCCTTCGATAACTTAAGGCAACAAGGAAGTCCTGGTTAGAAAGTTCCAACCAGATCCATGGTAATTGGGTTCTTGACGTTGTTTTGGAACGAGTAAGAGGAAGGAGAATGGTAGCATCTTTTGTGGGTAGAAAGATGGATATGTTAGCACTGAGTGAAACAAAGGTTAATGGATGTGCTTTGACTCGGCAATCCTCTTACTTTTATTAGTGTGACACCAGAATGGGCAAAGAAAATTGCTATCACTAAGCCCGAGCATCAAGAGACCAATTAAGAAAAACTAGTAGTTGAAGGACAAGGCAGAAATAAGAGAACGATAGGGGATTGTGGCTTTTGAATATAAATAGATGGACTTAATACTGAATTAACGGAATAAGATAGTAAGTGTATAACGAGTTAAATATAGATGCTGCACAGTAAAGTAAATGCCAAACAATAAATATGAGTGTTAATATGATCATCATTATCTAAGAAATTGCAAGCACATTTTCGGTGAGTGTATCAATATCAAATTACTATTTACCTTAAAATACGAATATTTCAATCTTAATATTTCACAGGATTATATCTGAATCACATAAAAAAAATTCTCTCAGAGACAAAATGAAATGTCATTCATTCTTGTAGAAAATAAGAATCTTCTTTTCGGTTGCAGGATAATTCAGGAAGAACCATCTTGTCTTTGGCCTTCACCTTGGGGGGCGATCTCATCACTGGAGACCAAGAAGGCATGATCACTGTATGGAGCATTGATGCCGAGGGAGATTACTACGTTAAGAGAGAATTTCAAGTAAGAATTTCCAAAACATGTGTGTACAGAATGTTTATTTCCAGGTATGTGTCCAACCGCAATTCCAATGCGGTTGGATACAGAAAAGTTGCATCTGGGGAATTAAACTTGGATGTCTATTCTAATGCCTCGCTGTATGTCTATTCTAATGCCTCGCTGTGGGCTCGAACGTGGGTATGTCACTTCCCGAGTCGAATGCCCCAACCACTGCGCTACCGCGGTCCACTTATGTGTAGTGGACTTATTAATCACTAATGGTGCCTTTTTTTATAGTACGTAGAAGTAATAAATTATATTTATTACTTTTACATATTGTGTTTTGTCTTTTATCCTGACATATATTAGGAAGGTCTTTTTTATGTCTTATGTGAAGTTATAAAAGTATATTCATTACTGTTTATATATATATATATATATATATATATATATATATATATATATATATATATATATATATATACTCATGCTTTTTTATTTCATGCATATATCCAAAGCCTTAGGACTGCGGTGGCGCAGTGGTTAGAGCACTCGACTTGGGCAGTGACAAACCCATGTTCGAGCTCATGATATGGCATTTGGAAGGACATGCAGCCTTAATTATCCAGCTCCAACCTATTTGTTACCATTTCCATTCGAATAAGGATTAATTAGAGACACATGACACGACAAAAGAATAGACAGACATGAATCTAGAGCTTATCAAAGGTAACAGCATGGCAAAGACTATAGCAATAAGCCCATTTTTGCAGGTTTTCAGAGAGCTTCTCCTTCCTCAGTTCTTCTGACAGCTCTTTTGCGGCAAAACGATATAATAGAGATTGGACATTTAAGCAATTTCCTTTTTCCCTATCCCTGTGAATTGCCTCTTACAATACGCACAGGGGAATAAGGTTTGAGGTTCTTTTCTCTATTGTTAGGGATAAATGATAATCATAAGATACTTATTTTTAACTATTATCAAATGTGCGGTTGATGGGCTCCGTCCAGTGAGTTGTTGAGCTCCTATGCTTCCCATGGCTCCTTCCGTCTTTCTCTGTTACTCTTCGTTCTCTGCCTTTTTTTTTCATGGAGATGGGTGAGTTCTCTCCAAGTGAGGACTGAAGTATCCTCTACCTACTATGGTTCACTTTCTTTCTCTCCTACTCTGTGATTTCTTCCTTCTTTCTTCTAGTATTGGAAACAAGGATGCCACCTCCGTGTTCCTCTGAGTGTAATAATTCATCTAAAATTGGGAAGGGCAGAGTAAAGGGACTAGGAACCTCCTTCCTCTTCGCATATTCCTCCCGCGAAGTCGAGATTCTGCTATCACTGGGCAACCCTACCCCTTATAAGGGGATTAATACCCCTTATAAGGGGATTATGGCCATTATACAGAGATAGATATTGTTTATCATTCTCTTCTTTCTACCTTGTCCTAAAACTTTTAATTTTCTATAACTTGTTTTTGGAACACAGGCCCTTTGAGGGAAATATCATCATCCCATCTCGGTGTCATACTCATTAAAAAAACTCTTTGAAACCTAAATGGCCTTCATTAATCATTATTATTAACTTAGGTTTTTCTTTCAGGCCCATTCATCTGGTATAAACTGCTTACAGCTGCTCAGCGAAGGCACGGTTCTCTCTGGAGGTGACAAAGACAGAAGGATCATTGCCTGGGATTGCGAGGAGGACTTTGAAAAGATCACTGAGACGAAGGTAGGAACTAAGTCATTTAGGGCCCTCCGTGGCTTTGTGGATTAAAGATTAGTGTGCCATGAGTTCGAAGCTTAGCTAAGAAGACGCACCTTAAAGCTAACACCTACAGAACCACTGTATAATAGTAAATATTTGAGGGGGTTAAGAAGCATAGTGCCCTTTGCTAGGAAATGGAGGTGTGAATTTCATTCTAATATTAGGTTAAGTTAGTCTTGCTTAGAGAAAGTGCACGAGACGATAGCCTGATGTGCATCTTCTCAACCTGATCCTAGTCTGAGCCTACCACGTTCTGTGATCATAAATAGAAAGTTTCACTGGGTCGTATAGATGATGCCGCTGGAACATCAGTGGCTTATGTTGTATCCTAACCCCTGTCATGCCAATAGGCATACTAAGTACACAAGTGGGAAAGACAAGTTATTTCTATACCTAACTGACCATGAACTCACGAGAATAAATATTCATAAGTCTTTTCTAAACTTCTGGACCTAAATTCTCAATCACAAACAAGAGCTAAACTGCCGAACAGTTGAATAATGTGAGTATTTCCAATCACCTAAGCACGAATTGTATATGTAAACGATGTTTACATACAAACCAAGATCCAGATTCGACCCGAAGACTTCAGAAACTCCAAGACAAAATGCATTTTATGGAATCAGTTTTTATTTCTGAATTAGTGATGACATAACGGAACTGCCGGCATTGAACAAATTTTTGCAACTCTAGCTTAGAATTGTGCAGTATGAAAAATCTTAGAAGTAATCCTTGTGTTATGTTGTGTGCGTTTATTATAGAAACATTAGTAACTGATAGAATTAAAGATAATGACATTAGTGTATACTGTACACGTAATATGAGTCTTGCAGGGGTAAATATAATATACAAATATAGTAACTAAGAGGTTTAGTTTTCACAAACTGATTACTCACATCTTTTAGAGAGACCCATATCAAAAAATATGTGACAGGTAAATGACACTTTCCGTTCACATATGCATAATATTGAACAATTTCTTTACATCAAAGAACTTTTTTTAACCTGCCAGGCTCTTAACTGTGCTTAGAAATTTTCATGTCTTCTCCCAGTTGCCAGATCAAGCAGGTGGCGTGAGAACGCTTTATCCCCAAAGACCTGGACATAATGATGGGAATATTTATGTTGGCACAACGCGGAACATGGTTCTTGAGGGATCCTTACAGAGGCGATTCAATCAGGTGAGTCAAAGAGAGAGAGAGAGAGAGATTAATAATTTAGTGTTAAAAAGGTCCTTTTGGAATGAGCTCCTTTCGTATGGTGCTTAAGTTAAGCGTTTTATTCTGTCTTGATTTATCTTGTTTTCTTTTCATATACGGCCACACAAAATGCTATTTGCTTGGAAGGTAACAGGTAGCGTATTGCCTAGCGAGTAGGTGCCAGGAGTACTGCTTTTTATCCAAAGCCAAAGGTTGTACTAAACGCGGTTGCATCAAGTATGGCCACTCCCATTAGATGACACGAGCTAGTTCTTGCCGTCATCCCGCTAGACAATCTGATACCTGCTACTTTTCAAACAAATCTCATTCAATGTTGCCATGCCTTGCGACTCAATTGTAAGACCGTGTGAATAGTGTTAAGAACTTCTGATTTTTGCACATAGATTTTGGTTTCTAATACTGGATATATTAAATTCCTTTTTCTCTGGATCAGGTCATCTTCGGTCATAGTAAACAACTATGGGGATTAGCTGTTAATCGTTTAGATGGCTCTGTTGCCACAGCTGGTTATGATAAACATATAATTAAATGGCGAGATAATCATCTGGATTGGAGAATACAGGTAAGTGCAATACAGTCGGTGGAAAACTATTGATGAGAAAATAACTATAATGAATAAACACACACATATAATACTTCCAGACAAAGGGGAGATAAAGAAGATAATGACAGAAGATCAGGGGATGGGGCCTCATTAAGACTGTTATACACAAATGCTGATGGATTATCTGGTAAGGCAGTAGAATTAAAAGATAGGATTCACAACAGTAAGGCAGATATAGTAGCAATTACAGAGACTAAGTTGAGTGAGGACATAAACAGTGTCACAGTTTTTCCTAAGGGCTTCAGAATACTAAGGGTCGAAAGATCTGAGAGGACTGGTGGAGGGATAGCACTGCTCATAAGTGAGAGGATTCAAGTTGAAGAAATAAACTTGGCTATAGAAAGTGAGTTCAGGGAATTTCTTGTTGCTCGCATAAATACTGGGTCAGAGAGCATTATAATAACTGTTGTATACAACCCACCAAGGAACCAAAATAGGCTTGAAATTTATGAGGAAAGTCATATAGGTACGATTGAAGTCATAAACTCAGTTGTTAACATGGCGCGGGAGAAAAAATGTAGGATTTTGATTATGGGAGACTTTAATCATAAAGAGATAGATTGGATAAATCTTGACCCACACAGTGGTGAGGACTCATTTGGGGCAAGATTCCTAGATTGCGTACAAGGGAATTTCCTACACCAACATGTAATGGAACCAACAAGAGCCAGGGGTGGGGATGAGCCATCACTACTTGATCTGGTGTTCACAGATAATGTGTTGGATATTGAAAATATTGAGTATGAACCACCAATTGGAAAGAGTGACCACTGTGTGTTGTTGATGGAGTATATCATTGAAGACATTCTTCCTGAGAGTAGAGGCACTGAGGACATGAGGAGGAACTATCCGAAAGGAGATTACATCAAAATGAATGAGCTTTTTGCAGTTATTGACTGGAGAACCTTATTTTACAACAAATCTGTACAAGAAATGTATGACATCTTTTGTGAGAAATATGGGAAGATAGTAGATTGCTGCATACCTGTCACCAAAGTAGGTGTAATTCATGCCAGAGAGAAATGGTTCGATAATGGGTGTAAAAGAGCTAAGGAGTGGAGAGACAAATGCTGGAAAAGGTATAGGAGGAGAAAAAACATAAATGCCTGGCAAACCTACAAAAGAGCAAGAAATGACTACCTAAGTAAAAGGAGAGAGGCAGAGAGAGATTATGAGAGGGACATCACCAGGAAGGCTAAAGAAAATCCCAAGCTTTTCCACAGCTTTATCAGAGGAAAACTGAAGGTAAAAGAACAGGTTTTAAGGCTAAAGAGAGCGGATGGAAGCATCACTGACACGGACGAAGAGATCTGCAAAGAATTGAACAAGGAGTTTCAGTCAGTATTTACAGTAGAAAATACCCCACCCCCTCAGATTGCAGTGATAGAAGCTCAAGGGCCGGTATTAGAGAACATCAACCTTACAGCCACAGAGGTATGCAAAGCGCTGATGGATTTAGATGTTCATAAAGCTACAGGTCCTGATGACATATCCCCTCATGTGCTTAAAAAATGCTCAAACACAATATCAGTGGCACTAAGTATCATATTTAAGGAGTCACTGGAGTCGGGGGAGATTCCAAGATGCTGGAAACAAGCAAATGTGATACCTATCTTCAAAAAGGGAAGGAGGGATACGGCTCTGAACTATAGACCAGTTTCCTTGACCAGCATAGTTTGCAAACTTATGGAGAAACTACTAAGGAAACATATCTCTCTTCACTTGGAATCCTTCAACTTTTTGTCAGTGAGGCAACATGGCTTCAGAGAAGGAAGATCAACAGTAACAAACTTATTAGAATTTTATGATGAGGTAAGCCAAATCTTACAGGAAAGAGAGGGCTGGGCAGATTGCATATTCCTAGACTTCCAGAAAGCGTTTGACACTGTTCCACATGGGAGACTTATTAGGAAGCTGCAATCAATGGCTAGAATAGGTGGAAATGTCTTGGAATGGATAAAAACTTACTTAGAAGGAAGGGAACAGAGGGTTAGAGTAAGACACTCAGTGTCTGAATGGAGAAGAGTTAGTAGTGGAGTTCCACAGGGTTCAGTTTTAGGGCCACTTTTGTTCCTTGTATATGTAAATGACCTACCAGAGTCTGTAAATTCATTCATGAATATGTTTGCAGAAGATGCAAAGATTGTGAAGAAAGTAAAAAACGAGAACAATGGTAGAGAACTTCAGGAGGATCTAAATAATCTGCATGAGTGGTCAGAAAAGTGGCTAATGAAATTCAATACCTCAAAATGTAAGGTAATGAGAATGGGTACAAGTGCAAGAAGGCCCAAGCTTGACTACTCGGTGGCTGGAGTACAACTTCAAGAGACAGAAAATGAGAGAGATCTAGGAGTAAACATACTGGCAGATTTGTCTCCAGAAATACATATAAATGGCGTAGTAAGGGCAGCATATGCATTCTTATCAAATGTAAGGGTAGCCTTCAGGCACATGGACAAGGAAATGTTCAGAAATATTTATGTAACCTATGTGAGGCCAAAACTCGAATATGCAGCCCCCTTTTGGAATCCGCACTTGAAAAAGCACATAGCTAAGCTTGAAAAAGTTCAAAGACATGCCACGAAACTGGTGCCAGAAATACGCAATCTCGGTTATGATGAGAGGCTGAGGGAATTAGACTTGCCATCACTCGAAGCTAGAAGAGTAAGGGGGGATATGGTGACAGTCTTTAAATTCCTTCATGGTTATGATAGAGTGGATAGGGATCGATATTTCGATATGGCTGGCTCTAGAACTAGAGGTCATAGTTTGAAGCTTCGTAAGAAAACTTGTTTGCAGGATGTAAGGAAATACTTTTTCAGTGTAAGAGTAGTTGATAATTGGAATTCGCTAAGCGAGGAGGTAGTTAATGCTATCTCAATCCATAGTTTTAAGGACAGGTATGATAAGTATCACTAAGTCTAAAAATGGAACCGATCAGGAGACGGGAAGATACGAGCTTTGGGCTCTTTCCCGTAAACACAATTAGGTAATCACATGCAAAAACGCACACACACAAGCTTTTCCACAGCTTTATCAGAGGAAAACTGAAGGTAAAAGAACAGGTTTTAAGGCTAAAGAGAGCGGATGGAAGCATCACTGAGACGGATGAAGAGATCTGCAAAGAATTGAACAAGGAGTTTCAGTCAGTATTTACAGTAGAAAATACCCCATCCCCTCAGATTGCAGTGATAGAAGCTCAAGGGCCGGTATTAGAGAACATCAACCTTACAGCCACAGAGGTATGCAAAGCGCTGATGGATTTAGATGTTCATAAAGCTACAGGTTCTGATGACATATCCCCTCATGTGCTTAAAAAATGCGCAAACACAATATCAGTGGCACTAAGTATCATATTTAAGGAGTCACTGGAGTCGGGGGAGATTCCAAGATGCTGGAAACAAGCAAATGTGATACCTATCTTCAAAAAGGGAAGGAGGGATACGGCTCTGAACTATAGACCAGTTTCCTTGACCAGCATAGTTTGCAAAGTTATGGAGAAACTACTAAGGAAACATATCTCTCTTCACTTGGAATCCTTCAACTTTTTGTCAGTGAGGCAACATGGCTTCAGAGAAGGTAGATCAACAGTAACAAACTTATTAGAATTTTATGATGAGGTAAGCCAAATCTTACAGGAAAGAGAGGGCTGGGCAGATTGCATATTCCTAGACTTCCAGAAAGCGTTTGACACTGTTCCACATGGGAGACTTATTAGGAAGCTGCAATCAATGGCTAGAATAGGTGGAAATGTTTTGGAATGGATAAAAACTTAGAAGGAAGGGAACAGAGGGTTAGAGTAAGACACTCAGTGTCTGAATGGAGAAGAGTTAGTAGTGGAGTTCCACAGGGTTCAGTTTTAGGGCCACTTTTGTTCCTTGTATATGTAAATGACCTACCAGAGTCTGTAAATTCATTCATGAATATGTTTGCAGATGATGCAAAGATTGTGAAGAAAGTAAAAAACGAGAACAATGGTAGAGAACTTCAGGAGGATCTAAATAATCTGCATGAGTGGTCAGAAAAGTGGTTAATGAAATTCAATACTTCAAAATGTAAGGTAATGAGAATGGGTACAAGTGCAAGAAGGCCCAAGCTTGACTACTCGGTGGCTGGAGTACAACTTCAAGAGACAGAAAATGAGAGAGATCTAGGAGTAAACATACTGGCAGATTTGTCTCCAGAAATACATATAAATGGCATAGTAAGGGCAGCATATGCATTCTTATCAAATGTAAGGGTAGCCTTCAGGCACATGGACAAGGAAATGTTCAGAAATATTTATGTAACCTATGTGAGGCCAAAACTCGAATATGCAGCCCCTTTTTGGAATCCGCACTTGAAAAAGCACATAGCTAAGCTTGAAAAAGTTCAAAGACATGCCACGAAACTGGTGCCAGAAATACGCAATCTCGGTTATGATGAGAGGCTGAGGGAATTAGACTTACCATCACTCGAAGCTAGAAGAGTGAGGGGGGATATGGTGACAGTCTTTAAATTCCTTCATGGTTATGATAGAGTGGATAGGGATCGATATTTTGATATGGCTGGCTCTAGAACTAGAGGTCATAGTTTGAAGCTTCGTAAGAAAACTTGTTTGCAGGATGTAAGGAAATACTTTTTCAGTGTAAGAGTAGTTAATAATTGGAATTGGCTAAGCGAGGAGGTAGTTAATGCTATCTCAATCCATAGTTTTAAGGACAGGTATGATAAGTATCACTAAGTATAAAATGGAACCGATCAGGAGACTGGAAGATACGAGCTTTGGGCTCTTTCCCGTAAACACAATTAGGTAATCACATGGCCAGTTCTATTTGGGTGAATGGATATTATGAAAATTTACTCATATATAATACTTTGTTTCTGTAAAAATATCGGCTGTGTACATGTAGATCTTTTTTAATCACTTCTAGATTGTGTAAGCTGTAAAAGTATTCCTGCAAACAGTCCTGTTTGTTCATTATCAATTATGCAACACTGACACATGTGTAAAGTTTGTTTTCCTAGATATATGTAAATGTTTATATTTAAATATTTTTAAAGCAAACTTTGATTTGATTAAATTTAAGACTGTGTTTTGGAAAGTATATTGTATAAAATAAATAACTCAATTTCGAAAATTATGAAACTTTAAACCATAAAATTTATAATCTCATAAAGAATTCATACTATGTTATAGAAAATTATTCTGATTACTTCATGAATATAAAATAAAAGAATATTTCAGAAAACTCTATATAGTTTACAAATATAAAGTGGTAGTAATTCTAGAAAACTTATTTGTTTTCTGTACGAATACAAGGAGGAAGAATGTTTTAGAAAACTATATGGTTTACTGCACAAGTTCAAGTGGTAATATGTTTTAGAAAACTATTTTGTTTGATTTACTTATGCAATGTAATAATTTGTTTTAGAAAACTATATTTGTTACAAAACGTCAATTTACTTTTGCGTTATTAATAGTCCTCATTAATGTCTAGATATTATTTCACCAATACTAATATTTTGCATCAATATAACGTTTCATTAGTCCCAGAGCGAGTGTGTAAGTGTGGCAGTACATCCCCTTGGCACTCGAATTGCCGCTGGCACTATTGACGGTCACCTCATTGTTCTCGATGGGAAATCTGGCCAACATGTCTGCACAGTTAGGGTGTGTGGGTCACCTTTATCCTGTTTGGCTTATAATCCACGTAAGTTTAGATGAATATTTCTAGAGTGTTTCACTGTTTATATATACTTTATGTTCTTGATATGATATATAAATTTACATGTTTATCATTAAATTAGCCGACTCATATTTGCTTCCTGAAAAATTTTCAACTTTATTACATTTTTATTTCATATTTACCTGAAATAAATTTTAATATTCGGCCTAAATATTATAGTGTGATGGGCATTCAAGCTAAAATACTTATTTATATATATATATATATATATATATATATATATATATATATATATATATATATATATATATATATATATATATATATATATATATATATATATATATATATATATTTAGAAAATATATACAATTAAGCAATTAGAGCACTATATAATATCAAATATTTTTCCTCTGGGCGATGCTAAATGAAATTACTGTACTGTACTATGGAAATTATCACACATAAAGTAATCTTCCGATTAAAATAAGATTAAATAAGCAATCCAGACTACAAGCAAATCACATCATTAGATATTCTAGAGCTAAAGCAATTAAAGAAATTACATCATTGCTATGATACTGTAATTCAAAATACACTTCTCTTACAATATGAAGTCTAAGATAAATCTACAAATATTCATTATTAGTTAAATGTAAGAGATGTTATACCTTCCAGTTAGTAAATAGGTAACTGTAATAAATATGATATCTCTCAGCTGGTCTGGCTAATGTCATGAATTGATATATCCCAGCTGGAGAAGGCTAACTTAATATATTGATATATTTCAGCTTGTTATCAGGCGAATGTAACAATACATGTATATAGTCTCCCACCTGTTAATGGCTGAAATAACAATATATTATCTCTCACCTGGTGATGGCTAATGTAATTAATTGACTTCTCTCAGCTGGTTATCTATCAAAATTTTTGTCTCTCAGCCGGTGACCTACTAGCCGTGGGATCTCAAAATGGTGCCATCTATCTCTTCAAAAGCACCAAAGATGGTTACGTGTACACAAGGAATGGCAAGATGTTGGGAACACTTCCCCTCTCTGGAATTGACTGGAGCAATTCCGGACGATTCCTACAAACGGTCACTTCAGATTATGATATTGCATACTGTGAGTATATATCTCTGGGGTTCCCAATCTAGGGTGCAACAAAAGTGGCTTGTATTGTTATAGGACCTATAACAAGGGTTCGCAATCTTTTATCTGTCTCTTATCCTAATGGAGATTAAGTTATTTATCCCGTGTGAAACCACCCTGAAGAGCAAGTATTATATATAACTGTGTATTATCTTATCATCTTAATTTCTGTCTGCACATTCAGTATTTATTTATCCGTTATCTTTCTTATCCAAAGGGAGTCTGAGTGACTTATCCCGTGTCAAGAACCCCCAAGAAGTACGTGACGAAACTTTTGCCACTCAAACATGCCCATTGGGTTATATGGTACATGGTAAGTGTGATTAAGGATATAAGTTTGGTACATGGTAGGTGTAAATTACAGACATACTTATGGCACATGGTAGGAGTAACTAGGGATATGCTTATGGTACATGGCTGTTGTAAATTTACGCTACACAAAAGATGCATGGTTGGTGTACCTAGGGATATCCCTATGGTACATGGTAGGTGGACCCAGGGATGTACTTATGGTACATGGTATGTGTAATTTGGGATGCACATGGTAGTTGTAACTTATGTATAGGTTTAGTGCATTTTGGTACCGTTTTTTAAACTTTATTTTAAAAACCATGATATTAATTTTTAGTTTACATTATGTTGTTGAAATGAAATTAATAATATTCATTATGGTTTATTATTATTATAATAATAATAATAATTATTATTATTATTATTATTATTACTATTGTTATTATTATTATTATTATTATTATTATTATTATTATTATTATTATTATTATTATTACAGGAGTATGGAGTGGAGCTAGAGAGACGCCTCTGCAGGTCACCTTAGACAGGTCTCCCAGAGGAGATATAGTGGCTGCAGGAGACACTGACGGACACGTTAGACTGTACAGGTAAAAGAGTGAGAGAGGGGGGGAATTTCGAGACTGTTAAATTGTATGATATATATTTAAGAAAAAGTTTTATTGTTTTCAACCCTGTCCATATATGCTATCTATATACATGAGCCATTATCCCCTTATAAAGGGAATGGCTGAGTCAAGGCAAAATACTCTGACTACTTGTTGAGAGGAAATACAGAGGAGGGGATTTCCAGTTCCATCTCTTCGCTCCATTTAGTTGACTCTTACGACACGCAGGGGATCACGGCGGAAGTATTCTACCACCCCCTTCCCATAGTATCAAAAATCCATCAATAAAAAAAGGTTATTTTAGCTATAAATTATTATAAAAGGTTCATTAAATAGTCTTATCAAGCAAAGGAAAAGAAGAAAAAACATACGTGAAGACATTAAAAAAAATTATATAAAAATTACTATATATTAAAAAAAAAATTGCTGTTTTTTTTTTCTGGTATATATCGTGTTACTTTATACAAGACTCTGACTCATTCTCTTTTTCACTGTCTTTATATGTACATTTTTGGTTTTGTAAGACCTATAAAACATTTATTTAGTTTCATAAGACAGCTGTGCTGCATAAACCATTTAATTCGATTCCTTGTTTTATGGGAATTTACAATGCTAAAAAAAAAAAAAAAAATTATCAAAAGTGAACACATGAAATCTTTCAAGTTCGTATTCTGTAAGCTATACAATGTCAGATCAACACAATGCAGCAACGACAGGAAAATCATAACAGTAATACATCCACAAACAACAACAAAACAGGAACTTCATAACAGTAATACATCCGCATCTACTCTTCCCTGTATCGCATCAGTAGATAAGTATTTATTTTTTCACTTTTTTTACAGATATCCGGTACTGAGTAACCAAGCAGGTTACCATGAGTACAAAGTTTACACTTCCTACGTTTCTTCTTTAAGATTCTCACAGACTGATAATTATTTGTACTCAATCGGGGGCACAGATGCAGCTTTCATGAGATGGAGAGTAACATAGTACCTGCCTTCGATCTGTAGAGGTTCTCTGACAACTAAAAAGAGTGTTGGGTTTTCCTGACTTTTCATAAGTAGCTGTAACCTGAAGACTCTTTGGAAAATGATAATATCAGTATTATCAATAAGAATAATACCTTTTTATCAAGTCAAGCTTCATTTCTTGTCGAATAAGTGAAGACTGCTAAATATCAATCCTAGGTATGGTGAAGTTAGCTCTCATTTCGAAGTTCTATTCTTCGAGATTTTCTATAACTTATAATAATTTGTACTCATCGAAGGCACAGATGCAGCTTTCATGATTTGGAGAGTAACATAGTACCTGCTTTCGATCTGTTGAGGTTGTCTGAAATCGGAGAGGAGTATTGGGTTTTCTTGACTTTTCAGAGGCGACTATAACCTGAAGACTCTTTGGAAAATGACAAAACCAGTGTTATGATTAAGAATAATACCTTCATTTTTTGATCAGATAAGTGAGGATATGGCTGAATATAAAGTCTAGTCATAATGAAGATAAAGTTCTCACTTCAAACTTATTTTCTTGGAGTTTTACACAAGCTGATAACTGTGTTCTCTATTGGAGGCACAGATGCAGCTTTTATGTGAAGAAAAGTAACATTGTACCTGCTTTCAATTAGTAGAGGTTCATGGGTAACGAAGATAAGTGTTTGGAGTTTTTTGACTTTTGATAAGCATCTAGAACCTGAAGACTCTTTGGGAAATGATAAAATAAGTATGAGGATGAAGATTAATACCTTTTTGCATGTCATACGTAATTTTTTTTTTTTTTTGGCTTGGAAGTGATGACTCTGCAGAAAAACAGTTTTACCACTTCCTCCTTGATAAAGCGATGACTTTGGAATACTGTATACATAAGTACTGTATTATGATAAGAAGAATACCACCGCTATCACTTCATAACTTGAAATTCCAGATATATGATGTATGTAAAATTATTATTCTCATGAAGATAAAGGTCATTCAAGATAGGACATAAAACTGCAAATAAGTACAGACGTTTTGGAAAAAATTGTGTAGTGTTATGATACACTTACACCTTCCAGCACATTATAATCGAATTTTGAAATTAGTAAAGGCTTTTTGGAAAAGAACTGAATTTTGATATAGTGAAGACTTTATGAGAATAGATATTATGGTGAAACAAAAGAATAAAAACTAATGGTCCTTTGTACTAGAATACTGAAATAAGCAAATTTTTATTGGAAAGTAATTGAATATTTTGCAGGAACGGGAGAGTCCCTTTTGTAATGTAAAACTGGAAGTTTCATATCAGCAAATAATTATTGGAAAGGAAATATTATGAGAAAGAAAAAACCTTCTAACACGGAAATGTTTTATTAGTTAAAAAAAATAGTATACTCTTAGTCATTAGATATACAAGTAATTACTGTGACTATTGCATATTGTATATGATCAAAGTTTATAATATAATGCATTGAGCTAATGAACGTGTTAAGAGAACGTCATATTTCTAATTACGCTGATAAACTATTCTTACTGAACCAAAAGTACAAATTAAACAGAATGCCAATGTGGACTTTCTAATTTTGTATTAATTTATGATTTCCTGTGTATCTTTTTTATATTTTTTTCATTAATCATATATGTGGATTCAGTGAAAAAAGTGAATATCATTATTTAGATTATTATTTTTTGTTATTTTAAATCCTTAATATTTTTATGTAGAAATATAATATAACATGTCTTTGAAAGTATGTTTAGTAAGTCGGTAATTTCTGGAAAATGCTAAATTTATTTAAGTTTTATCTATGTTTTATATATTTAAATAAATTTACGCAATACCCGAATTGAATTATAAACTTAAACCTGAAGTTTGAGAGTTACAATTGTAAAAAAAGAAAAAAAAAAGTGATCGAGTTGTAACTTACGAATTATTAATCTAATTATCTACAAATTATGTTGAATGCTAACATAATAATCATCCACAGGATTAGAAAATGTGTATTACAGTGTCATTTTTTAAATATATGTTCAATTTTTAACAACATATCAAGAAAGAGGCAAATTTAGAGCTAATGTGGCGCTGATTACCCACCCGGCCACTAGAGGCGCCTCTACATCAAAACTTCAATGATTTATTGGGCAAAAAATAAAAAGGAGCTTGTATATATTATCATTGGTATAAACACTCACACTTAGTATCATCATAACACGCTAATGTATATGAGCTTTTGTCACTGCCCTATCGCACGTTGCAAATTTAATGCGGTGGCGAGACCTTGTTGTAGGGAGGGGGTAAGTGTCGGCGTTGTGAGCTGGTAAGTGTAGTGACAGAGCTCCTGTATAAAAGCATTAATTCTTTGAACTTATAAAAGAGGCTACGGTTTCAATGAACAGGAATATGTATCTAGCCCCATACCTCAGTTACAATATATCAAGCAAATAAACCCTGCGAAAATGGTTATAGTAATGAAGATTTCTTTTAAAGTTATTCTTATTGTTACTTTTAATTTCAAGTACTGTTTGCTTTTTGTAAAATGAATTTACATGAAAATCTGTATCAAAATAATTTGTTATGAGTACCATTTGTTTTTTCCCATGATAGAATATAAAGATATTTATTACAATGAACGTCTCTAATTCCATTCTCATGAAAACAAAGCCGGTCTTTGATAGAATATAAAGATATTTATTACAATGAACGTCTCTAATTCCATTCTCATGAAAACGAAACCGGTCTTTGTTTTCTATAGCCAGAAATATGAAAAGAATTGATGATATTTTTATCGGTTTATGAATTTATTATGTAATATTTTCATTTCACAAATTGATTAGAAATTAACAGGTAAGACGAAAATAGCAAGAAAAGATAATAAGACAAAGCCACATTAGAAATGGTGACGAATATTTACAGGTTTTAAGCTTCATGAAATGGATATGAACAAAAAAATTGCGTCTGAAAGAATATTAATATTTTGTATGTAGACTTCAACATTGTTTTGCCAGAAATACATATATTGTATATAAGTTAGTAAATAGATGAATTATATATATAAATGTGTATGCACACACACGCGCACACACAATATTGTCTTATTTGTTAATCTGTCCCATATTCTAAGAATTTGATGACATTTTATAGCTTATCATTATTCAGATAATATATATTTATCCTTATCTACAAGGGACCTTCCAATGGAAAAAAAAACTTTTATCATATCTTTTTATATATAGCAATTAATTCTGTAAAGATAAGTGTACCATTTAAAGATGTATTTTACAGCATTAATATTTCATTAGTCACAGTTACTACTTTATTATTATTATTATTATTATTATTATTATTATTATTATTATTATCATCATCTTTATCAACAAGAAAACCTCTCCATAGCGTTTATTACTGATGCAATCAGCTTTCTTAGAATTCTTTTAGTTATCAAAATCCGACAACATTGTTAATCATATTATCATTTCATATGATAACCCTGCCTATTAACTTGATTTACAGGCAATTCCTAGAAAATTAAGGAAAAATTAAACTCATTTCACTCTGATTTACAAATTCATATCAATTTTGATGTGAACAGTACCGAGGTGAGGAATCTAAATTATAATTTTCCGTATAAAAAACGCCCCCACGAGGACTTCCAGCGGTTTATTTTCCTCTCCTGCTCCAGTTCGAGATGGTTGGTGGGTGGGGAAAGTTGTGGTGGTGCGGTTTTATTCATTTTGACTTCAAATGCAACTTATGTTGTTTTGTTTTAATATACTTGTCTGTTAAAGTTGGCTCTGATGAATGAAGAAACGGTAAGAATAAGCTTATTATTTTGGTAATATATGTTTTCACATCCCAAATAAAGAAGAAAATGTCATGAAATGTATTGAATTAGGTTAGGGGGTCACGTTTAGAAACAAGTTGGTTATAGAATGTTTTCTGTACCTTTTTCAATGTTTTGCATTCTA
>JAXCGZ010013530.1:7500-47500 GCA_037179515.1 Halocaridina rubra | reverse complement strand
CTATAATAAATCGCTAAGTTAATCCATGCAAGACGTTACTGTAAGTCATTATCTGTGTTATAAGCTAAGTATTTGGGTCATTGCAAGGGTCAAGTAAGGTCAATTGGGCTAGAAACGAGAGAACTGAAAAGTGAAGTGATTTGTTTACTTTCTACATGGAGTGAGAGTTGATTGATGGATGGATTGGACAGGTGAGGCAATAATTGATAAGAACGATGAAGGTAGAATGGGTCAAGTGAGGTTATTTGAGGTTGAAATGAGAGAATAGAGAATAATAAATATTTCACTTTTTAACTTTCAACGTGGTGAGAGTTGATGGATAGATGGCTGGACAGCGAGTCGATCGGCGGTATAATGAGCTAATTTCGGGAATTAGTAAACAAACAAACTTTATTTCCATTTCAATACAATGGGTATTCGTCAGCCAGGGCAAGCCCCAACCCCCCACTGTGGTGTCCAACCACAGCAGTTCCTGCCAGTAAACAGCTTAAACTCTCGGTCTTGGACGGAACCGATCTTTCGACCTCGTGAATGCGAAGCCAGCACGTTACCACTGTCAAAGGAGGTCGATTGAGGTTGAAAGGTGAGAATAGAGAAAGTTTGGTTTAAGGGAGAGTTGATGGATACTTGGATGGATGGTCAGGTGACCCACTCTTGTTTGAAATTGGTCATTTGTAGCTGTTTTTCCTACTAACAGATCACATGAATAGTTAATTTTCTTTAGCTGATTTTTTTTTTTTTTTTTTTTTTATGACCCATGTTGGGAAAGGATGGATTTATTTTCTTAGTAATGTCTTGCTTGCACCATAAGCATCATTAAGTACACACAAGTTACGTTTACTTGGCGATAAAATTTATTATGTCAGGTTTTGCTAGATAAAAGAAGTTAGTTCTCTCAAATATAAGTACTTGCATTTGAACTTATTGTTTTTTTGGTTGTTTTATTTATTTTATATTTTGTATATTCTTATTCTACCGATAAAAGTAAGCATTTACTTTCCTATTATTATTATTATTATTATTATTATTATTATTTTTATTATTATTTTTAGTAAATTGTTTTCACTTCCCCAGTTAGGAAAACTTCATGAACTATATTATTTTAGTTTAAGTTAGGTTTTGTACGATTAGTTAAGTTCAATTCCAATTAAGAAACTTTTTCGTAAGTGAAATTTTTGTTTTTAGTTGGTTTATTTTTTCAGTGTTAAGTATTTTTATTCTACTCCTTAATCCCACAGATCCAATATATCAGTGTCCACCCCCATATAATAATAATAAGATCTAAGGAGAATTTTTAGAATAGACATCATGAAAGTAATGCAGAGGTATATTAAAACCCAGCAGAGAGCTGGATATTCATTAACACATCTTTTATAATCCCTTCACATCTGACAGGTCATTACACTCTCCATCTCTGTTTTTCTTTACAACCTGATAAAGGCTGTTTTATTTTATTATTTTTGGGCCGTCCTGATGTCATAATAGTCTTTTTATTCATTTATTTATTTATTTTTTTTTTCAAGGTCTTCCTACGTCGTTGAAATTCACCTATCGCAGCCGGTCCTGGAACCGAACCCCTGCGATAATCGAGGGATTACTAAATATATATATATATATATATATATATATATATATATATATATATATATATATATATATATATATATATATATATATATATATATATATATATATATTATATATATATATATATATATATATATATATATATATATATATATATATATATATATATATATCTATATATATATATATATATATATATACTATATAGTAACCCCTCCTTTATCGCAGGGGTTCGGTTCCAGGACCGGCCGCGATAGGTAAATTTCCGCGAAGTAGGATCACTCTATATACATAGGTATTTTACATTTATTTTTACCTTTACTGTATAAACCCTCCCTGCACTGTTAAAAAACCACCCTTTACTTTATTTATAACAGCGTGCAAGCGTAAATTTATATGAAAGTGATAGGTAAACTTACGGTGAATGAGGTGGTGATGACGTGACGTACTCATATACATAGGTATTTTAAGTTATTTTTACCTTTACTGTATAAACCTTCCCTGCACTGTTAAAAAACCACCCTTTACTTTATAAATAACAGCATGCAAGCGTAAATTTATATGAATGTGATAAGTAAACTTACCGTGAATGAGGTGATGATGACGTGTATAGACTCCAGAGGAAATTATTCCGCAGCCAATGACAGCTTTACGGCTGCTTTTTGCGAGAGAAGAACATGGTAATGGGGAGTTGCTGTTGCTGTTCTTCTTTTGTTGGAAGATGGTCTTGTAAGGAATCATGGCATCGTTGAGAAGATTGCAGGTCACTGAACGAACCATGTTATCGTCATGTTCTTGCGAGAGTTGTTGGACTGCTTTCACGTGTTCATACATGGCTACCAGACGTTCGAGTGTAGGGCCAGGTTCTTCGATTTCTTCATGTTTTTCCTCTGGTTGTTCTTCTTGCTCTTCTTTGCTCACTGATTTTGTCATTTCCTCCAAGTCATCATCAGTCAAAAGCTGCAAGTGGCAGTCGATCAGTTTATTCACGTCTTCGTTAGTCATATCTTTAAATCCTTCTCCTCCTAGCAAGGCAGCCGACCTCACAGCTTTCACAACTGCCGAGTTATGGACTTCGTCAGGAGCGAATCCCTTGTAGTCGTAGATGACTTAGGGCCACAAGTTCTTGCTGCTGGCATTGATTTTGGCCGACTTCATCTCTTTGATTGCATTCTGAATATTTTGAAGGCATGTAGCAATCGTGTAGTTATGCCAGTAAGTCTTCATTGAAAATTCTTTGTCCGAATCCATGGATTCAACTAGGTTCGCCAGGGCATTTCATGTGTAGAGGGCCTTGGACACACGAATAACGCCTTGATCCATAGGCTGAATCAGTGATGTTGTATTCGGTGGCAGGAACTTAACTGGAACATCGTCATATTCGAGTATACAGTGTTGCCTCACTTATCGCGGTAGTTCGGTTCCGGGACCCGGCGCGAACCAGGAAATCCGCGAAGTAGGATCAGCCTATATGTACATAGATATTTTAATATATTTTACGTTTACACTGTATAAACTGTCCCTGTACTGTTAACATACCACCCTTTACTTCATAGATAACAGCATGCAAGCGTAAATTTATATGAAAGTGATAGGAAAACTTACCGTGAATGTGATGATGACGTGACATACATACTCATTTACAATTATTTTTTTCGTTTACGTACTGTATAAACCCTCCCTGCACTGTTAAAAAAACACCCTTAGCATTATAGATAACAGCAAGCAACGTAAATTTTTATGAATGTGATAGGAAAACTTACCGTGAATGTGATGATGACGTGACATACATACTCATTTACAATTATTTTTTCGTTTACGTACTGTATAAACCCTCCCTGCACTGTTAAAAAAACACCCTTTACATTATAAATAACAGCAAGCAATGTAAATTTTTATGAAAGTGATAGATAAAATTACGGTGAATGAGGTGATGATGACGTGACATACTTACTCATTTACAATTATTTCTTCGTTTACGTACTGTATAAACCCTCCCTGCACTGTTAAAAAAACACCCTTTACATTATAAATAACAGCAAGCAACGTAAATTTTTATGAATGTGATAGGAAAACTTACCGTGAATGTGATGATGACGTGACATACATACTCATTTACAATTATTTTTTCGCTTACGTACTGTATAAACCCTCCCTGCACTGTTAAAAAAAACACCCTTTGCATTATAAATAACAGCAAGCAACGTAAATTTTTATGAATGTGATAGGAAAACTTACCGTGAATGTGATGATGACGTGACGTACATACTCATTTACAATTATTTTTTCGTTTACGAACTGTATAAACCTTCCCTGCACTGTTAAAAAAACACCCTTTACATTGTAAATAACAGCATAACCGGGGTAACACTGTAGTTGCGTGGCCACTAGCATTATGCATCAAAAGAAGGACTTTAAATTCAAGGCCCTTTTCCGCAAGATAAATTTTGACCTGAGGGATAAAGCATTGGTGAAACCAGTCCGATGTGAGGCTTTTCGTGATCCAGACCTTAGGGGTATGCATCCAATACACTGGCAGCAGATTCTTATTCTTATTCTTCAAAGTCCTAGGGTTCTTTGAATTTTAGATAAGCCCGGACTTTAACATGAAACCCGCAGCATTCCCGCACATGATGAGGGTAACGCGGTCTTTGTGCGCTTTAAATTCCGGAGCTTTAGTTTCTTCCTTGAAGAGAAAAGTGCGAGACGGCATTCTCTTCCAAAAACCCCAGTCTCATCCATGTTAAACACTTGCTCAGGAGCATATTCCCCTTCAGCTGCAGCTGTATCTGCAGAGGCAGCTTCGCCATAAACCGAAACGTTCTTTAGGCCATAGCATTTTTTAATTTTGGCAAACCATCCCTTGCTTGCCACGAAAGACTGTTTCCTCGGTGGAGAATCGCTTAAGGGTCCTGGTTGTGGGTCGTCGATATCTTCTCTCTCCTGCTCTTCACGGTCGCCACTGTCGTCGAGTTTGTTTGCAGTGAATGTATCGTACAGCTTCTTCGCCTTTGTTTGTATGATATTGGTGTCTATTCTGATGTTCTTTCTGCAATCAGCAATCCACAGGACCAAAGCAGATTCCATCCGCACTATTATCTTATTGCAGGGTGTTATGACCCTCTTCGCTGTTTTACTAATTGAAATAGTCGCTATTTTCCTGATATTCGCCTCGTCCTTTTTGATGTAGCGAACAGTAGATCTGTTGAGGCCAAAATGGTGGCCGACATCCGCAAACCTTCTTCCTTTCAGGATATCTAACAGTTTTACCTTATCTGTTATGGTTAACACCTTCCTTTGCCACTTAGGCTCACTACCAGAAGCCTGAGAAGATGAAGGACGCTTGTGAGGCATTACAGAGGTAGAAATACGTGAGTAAAAAATAAATCTCAAGCACAACGTATTAAGAAGCACAACGCGAATGGCGCACATGTGAGTTAGACTGAACAGGCTAGGCGAGACAATGGAAGATGGTGGGAGAACCAAGCTTCAATCAAAAAGCCAATCAGACCCCATGATACAGAACATCCAGAAAAACAATTATGCGATTCGTTATCTCCCACCCTTTCAGCCAGTAGCATCCCATGAACTATCTCACGTAGGTTCGAGCCTTTGCATTTTCCAAGACGCCAATACAGTGTACGATATCGTACAGTATTTCACATGGTGCAATACTGTGAGTTATATGTTTAAATTTATGTTTTTTACTATTTTTTACGTTTTTATTATTCTTAAGCTTGGAAATACTTTTTTTATCATTAAAATAATGAAATACTGGAAATTTTAATATGTACTAGCTCGCATAGGTGCGACCCTTTTCATTTTCCAAAATACTGATACCATTATCTTATTTTATATGGTGCAGTACTGTGAGTTACATGTTTAAATTTATGTTTTTTACTATTTTTTATGTTTTATTATTCTTAGGTTAAGAAATACATTTTTATTAATAAAATAATGAAAATACTGGAAATTTTAATATATGCTAGCTCACGTAGGTGCGACCCTTTGTGTTTTCCGAAACGCCGATACCGGTATCGTACTTTCTATGGTGCAGAGTTACGTGTTTAAATTTATGTATTTTGACTATTTCTTACTGTTTTATT
The DNA here is from genome assembly GCA_037179515.1 of Halocaridina rubra. Lineage (NCBI taxonomy): Eukaryota > Metazoa > Arthropoda > Malacostraca > Decapoda > Atyidae > Halocaridina > Halocaridina rubra. Next base: position 41,807 of record JAXCGZ010013530.1, on the reverse strand, counting down.
ATTCTTAGGCTGGGAAATACATTTTTTAATCAATAAAATAATGAAATTTTTTTTTCAATAAAATAATGAAAATACTGAAAATTTTAAATTTTTAATATTTTAATACTCTCGCATATACCCAGAAGAAAAAAAAGCTCGCCAAAAAAAACCGCGATACACTGAATTCGCGATAGGTGAACCGCGATATAGCGAGGGGTTACTGTATATTATATATATATATATATATATATATATATATATATATATATATATATATATATATATATATATATATATATATATATATATATATATATATATATATATATATATACATATATATATATATATATATATATATATATATAGACACACACACACAGGGGAGCCTTGACTCAAGAGCTTAATCCATTCCTAAACCCTGTTTGTGGGGTAAGACAATCTTTCCCATTGAAATACATATTATTTCAATTAATCCATTCCTAGTCGCAATAAATACACATTTTAAAAGTTCTAATGACTATAGAAATGAAAAATACTATGTATTACACCTGTAATAGGAAAATTACATTAATAATAGAAAGGAATTCTACTGTACTATAATAAAACATGTACATATTTAGGTGTACAGTATACAGCAGGGGGTCCCCGTTTTAAGTCGTTTGGAGGTTACATCAGAGACCAATATATAGTTTATAAATTAATTTTTCAACATACCAATCATCCAGATGCAAACCAATCACAGTAGTAAAGGTAACCATTGCTGTAAATAGAGTTATTTAACTATTTTATGTGTTAGATTTAGAACTTAGATTATTTTTCTATATTTTAGAGTATTTATTTTTAGCATAGGAGGACCTAGGTTCGAATTATAGGTGTGTTCCGACTTAAGTCGAAATTCGACTTAAATCAGCTGTCGGGAACGGAACCCTGATGTAATGTGGGGACCCCCTGTATATATATATATATATATATATATATATATATATATATATATATATATATATATATATATATATATATGAATCATATTTTACCCCGACCGGGACTCGAACCTAGGACTTATGATTACTAAGTCAAGGCGCCTTGACTTAGTAATCATAAGTCCTAGGTTCGAGTCCCGGTCGGGGTAAAAAAAAAAAATGATTCATGTTTTCACATATGTAATGTGCTTATTTGATATATATATATATATATATATATATATATATATATATATATATATATATATATATATATATATATATATATATATATATATATATATATATATATATATTGATTGATTGATTGGAATTGTATATTAAAAGTGTGATATTAATTTTGCAATTAATTTGCGTTTAGTGATGCATGGGAAACTTTCCTCCCTAAGTTAGCTAGAATACCTCTTCCTTGTTCCCTGCATCTTGTGAAAGTTGATTAAAATGGGACAGAGTGAGGGGACTGGGATTCCCTCATCTGTATTTTCCTCCCACAAAGTGTCAAGTTTTTTGCTTTAACTTAATCACTCCCTTTTAAAAGGGGTTAGGGCTTTTGTATGTAGATATAGATGGGAATTATTATTTTTTAACATTAGTGCAAAAAACATTACTTAGGATTCATTATGGTTTTATACAGGAAAGAGTCCATGGGGCTGTGTCACCTAGGTTATGCCACAGCCCAATTTTTATACATGCCTGCATTGATGATAGTTTTTTGAATTCAAGGAAGTTTTTTGAATACAAAGAAAGATCCCTTCCAGAGTATTGTCTTTGGATTTTACTGGCTGATTAAACAACCCATACACTCACTCATTGCCTTTATAGGTGCCTGTAGGTTGCCAGTTACAGGTCCTTCTTGGATTCCAGTAACTGGTCCCTATTGGATATCTGCAATATGTCCCTGTTGCTTACCAATAACATGTCCCTATTGGATACCAGTAAAAGGTCCCTATTGGATAGCAGTAATAGTTCCCTATAGGATACCAGTAACATGACCCAAGAATCCATTGGGAGTAAGAGGGAAAGTGTGGTTACTACCCTTGTGTGAAAGGTAACCCCTGTCAATTCACCTGGCTCAGTGAGGATGCCATTGGATGAGGGTGCAAATGATGGAAGTATATCCTGTCTAACTTTTTTTATTAGTAAGCCTCCAGGATAGGATACAATATTGCCCTCACTTGGCGCAGGCAACAAGTAAACATTGAGACATAGAAAAATTAGAAGCTAAAGGACAAGGCAGAAATAAAAGAATGATAAGCAGTAGGAAAGAGACAGTGTGAAAGAATACATCTATTTTTTGAAGGAAGATAGCTCATATGAATTAGTAGCAGATATGCTTCTCCCATATCCTCATGCAAAGACAAATTATTTAATGCTCTACCGTATCCATAATGATGATTTTGTATATATTGAGTATAAGAATCTTGTGAAGAAGAGTAATTCCAGTGTGCTCTAGATTTATTCATATTTATGCAGCAAGTCACATAAGGTAATCATACGTAACCTAACCTTACAATTTACAGTGTTATTTAAATTCTTGTGGTTATGTATCTTGACAAGATCCAATCATAATTTCAGTAACCATTCATAAACTGTTACCATGGATGGGCCGAGTGGTGGGGGTGGAGGAGATAATCGAGGGAGCGGGGGAGGCTGGCAGGGACAGAAATATGATGCTACTAACCAGATAAAGCAGTTTCTTGGTGTCCCAATGGAAGAAGACGAGAGGCCAGTCGTAGATGAAGTACAGAGAACGCCCCCACAGATAATTCCTCGGCAAAGACAGGTAGCTAGACTGGAAATTATGAGGTTGTTTCCTCCTCTTTTCCTCATACACATTTCAGATTTTGGAACATACTGTAGTTTTATTTTTTATGCTGCTTTTATATCTCACCACATAGCATCTATTTGAGGTAGTGAGAATGGTTTAGGTAAGATACAACCCTTCTGCTTCCCTTTTTTTGATATGTTGTAACGACTTTGTTAACAAACAGGACTTGCTGTCATATATATAAAACTATAAGAATGTTTAACATTCTTACATAAGTTGTAGTCAAGATTATATGACAGAATGTAGAGTTTTTTTATTTGAAATTCATGTCTCCTCCAAATAAGATATTTTTTCGTATTATTTTTATATGAGGCACTAATCTTTGTTATTGTTGCTGTGTCTTAGGCTCATTTGGTAAACGAGCATCTGAATAGGTCCGGAAGTCCCTCTAATAGACATCAGCGTATGGATAGTCACAGGTAAGATTGTTAAGTACAGTTCAGAAGTACCCATCTATTGCTATAAGCAATAGCCACATACAAAGGATATTGAACCTGTTAAAATATTACAGTATGACCATGTTATATAATAGTTAAATATCAAAATGCAAATTTGTAACACAAATGATTGGAAATTGAGTACACAAACTCATTTGAAGTCATAGCTAAAAATAATAGTAAACATCAGTATGCAAATTTGCTTCATACAAATAATTGAGAATCAAATATATAAACTTGAAATGCATAGGTACCACGATGGCAGACATCACGTAGATGGCTTTGATACCCATGGAAGGAATCAACCCAGACATTATGACATGAACCGAACTCTACCGCATCGTTACAATGAAATCAGACACAGGCAAGATAGTTTTGATAACCTAAACAGAGGCCATCACAGGATGGGACACGACAGAGGTTATAACAGCAACTTTCACAATCATTACAACATGCGAGACAGTAAGGACCAAAAGGATATGCGGCCTAATGGACCTAGGCATTTGAACGCCTCCGGTTGTGGGCCAGGTGGTATGGTGTCTGATACAGAAGCTCCAGATTTTCCGCCTAGTCCAGAGGTTTTGGCAGAATTGGAAGAAGAGTTTGTGTATCCTTTGAAAAAGGTATTGTTTAATGGTATCCTGTTTTCTGGTCTGCCCCTTACGTTTTCGTGATAACAATGTGAATAAAAAATTTGATTGAAAGTTGTTTTTTGTTACTGGTATCACATTTTTTGTAACAGTGTTCTCCAAAAAATATTTGTTTCAAAATTTGCAACATTTTGTCATATATGAATGACGTGCAAAAAAATTGTTGCATTGACTCTTTCAGATCTTCTAAATTTTCCTTAAATAACAAAAACATTCATTTTTGGAAAGTACATTATATCCATATTTTATTATTAGGTATAAGCTACTTAGCAAATAAAGTCCTGATACTGGCAGATGGGATTTAAATGAGAGAAATTTTGCTACGATTAGACCTTAAAAGATGTTACCTTCTAATAATGCTTTCCTTATTTTCTCTTTTTCCTCCAGAAATCACTTAAATTCCCCAAGGCAAAGTTTTTTTGTCGTTTGTGCGATTATCACTGCGACTCATTGTTAGTGTGTGGAAGACATGTCATGGATAGCCGACATAGGAAGTTAAAAGAGGCAAGTTATAATGTCTTTTGTTTATTTTGAATTAACAACTTTTTCCATGGGGTCTCTGCAATTCAGTTGCTGGCTAGGAGTTGGTAGTTGCAACCTGTCTGCATTCACCCCTATTTGAAAGGGGATTAATGGTGACACATAAAACAGAAAAGTTGCAACTTTGTCTGATACTTTGATGTTCATATGAAGTTTTAGTGTATGGATCCTTCAGTACTTACGTTTCATTTGCAACTTTCAGGCCAAAAATGTCGATACAAGTCTCAAGAATATGCCAGTACCCACAGATGTGCACGTCACTGTGATCGACAGACTTGTGAGATCAGTAGCGGAAGAATTGCAAGTTTCTCCTCAGATGATGGAACAGAGGAAGGAGGTAGTGGCACAGCTCAATGACCTGTTAACATCTAAAGTAGAAGGTGATTATTTTTGTTTCCCCAAGATTATCTACTTTTTGGTTGTATTCCATGAGAGAAATCCTTCCCCTCTTGCCCCATGGGTGACAAATGCAGGATGGTTGGGTGGCTTTGTGGCACCACTTTAATCTTGAGGAGCTAATAGGAGTGATCGAGGTAAATTTGGCTTATGATGAATGTTTGCTTTGATTCGGCCACCCCCTTACAAGGAGGATTGTGGCTATTGTATGTGTGTAGCTGTTATAAATTTTTATTTTTCCTGATGGTTGTAGAAGTACTTTATGCTTTATGTTTCCTACATATCATAGATAATTCAAAGAGAAATCTGATGGTGGGAAAAATTATTCTCTCCTTGACTTCCTTAAATGATATAAGAGACGACTATCAGGGTTAGGGAAATTGGGGCCTTGCAAGGGTATTATGATTTTCTATTTATATGCTGTTATCAATTACCAATTTCGGTGGACACAGATTGAAGCTTGGGAATTAAGGCTGGATGCCCTTCCTAATGACCCACCATAGGCTTGAATGTGGGTCTGTCACCTCCCTAGTCAAGCACTCATTACAGCATTCCCCCATCTGGTGTTTCTTGGCTGTCACCCTTCCAGGTACTGACTAGACCCATCCTTGCTGAACTTTTCTGATTGAACAAAATGTGGTGTGACCGTTGGCAAGTGAGCTGTGATTAATGTTTTAGAATAGCTGGTATAAAAATCTACAGATTATTGTCGTTGCTCCTTAAGCTGCCTGACCAAACATCCCCAAGCCCTAATCCTGGACTTTGCGGAGCTCTCAGTGAGTGTATGTTGTTGGTGTGTGTGTGTGGTTGTAATCAGTGCCTCCTTCCATAATGCTGATTAGTTTTCTGTTATTGAAATACATTTTATAAAGCATATGAAATTTTATGTGGATGCCACTGGTTACTAGAGAGAAGTTGTCTGCACTGTTATTACTTGCCTGCTAAAAAACTGACTAAAAGGTATTGAGTGTCAGAGGTTTAACAAACACTCCCTATAATATTTGTTCTTTCCCCCGAGAGGGAGAAATAGTACCTCCTTTATGTTTCCTTGCGTGATGTAAAATTTACTGATTGAGGTGGCGTGAGGTGACTGGAAATCCCCTCCTCAGTATTTCCTCCCACAAAGAATCAAGTTTTTGCTATGACTCAGCCGTCCCCCCATACAATGGGGACTATGGTTCTTGTATATTGCAAAATAGAACATGAAGAAGTTAGGATGTGCAGGTATGTTAAAATCCTGCTATTTAGATTCTTTGTTATGGTTATGGCTTCCCTTTTAGCTCAGCAGATTATGGAATCTCATTTAATTATTTTCTTTTCCAGGCTGCCATTTGGAAATGGTTGGGTCATCTCTAAGTGGTTTCTGTTTGAAAACAAGCGACATTAACATTGACATTTTAATGGTTGACAACCTCAATCCTTCAACTGCCTTGTTGGCTGTACGGGAATTGGTTGGAAGTAGTAGCAGTGAACTCTTCAAGTAAATATTTGACCTGTAGCTGTTCAAATTAACTTTCGTTTTTTCTTGGAGAGAGGAGATTATATATCAGTAGTAGATTGTAGAAATCGTTTTATATATTACATGCTCCTACAATAGTAGAGTACTACACCATTAGGTAGATTGCAGTAACAACTTTGACTGATGTCATGGTAAGATAATCAGCTGTACTGATCATGTGTATATTAAGTGTTGACTTGTGTTTGCCAATTAATTAAAAACGATTTCCAACTGCTTTTTTGTTTTCAGAGATGTTGTTGATGACCTCTCTTCGTCATACCCTACTATGGCCTTCACTCACGCGAAGACTGGGCTACGTATGGTAGTGGGCGCTTGTAGCCCTTCTTCCAGACTTACAAATCAGTTGTTGGCTGATTACGCAGCCATGGATCCCAGGGTTAAGCTCCTAGGCATTGCTTTTAGATATTGGGCCCAGGTAAATGATTCAAATGTGTTTGTGCTGTTAGGCATTAAGTTATAATGCTTTTATTGGATCAGAGTAGTGGTTCAACATATATATATATATATACTAAATTTCTTACTTTTTCTTCTTTTGCAGCTATGCCAAATCGATATCCAAGCACGGGGAACTCTACCTCCACATGTATTTCCGTTGATGGTGGTTCACTTCTTGCAGCAACACGAACCCCCTGTTATCCCAGTGCTGCATATGCTACAAGATAACTCCGAGAGTGATGGCTATTTGAGTAAGTTTCCTTCTTTGTTTAGCATGAATTGATATTGTTTGTCTTCTGCCTCTCCTGCTGTATATATTAAAGAAAGGAGCCTGGTTGCAGGGAATTCAGTGTTCATATTCACTCTGCTTTCAGCCTCATTCGTGGTGGACTTCTTTTTTTTTTTCTAACACATTCTATGGCCATCTAGTTCTTATTCTAATGATAATCTTTTCACATCTTGCATCACATTTTCATATAAATGAAGCTTAGTGTGTCATGTGGTATCATTAGTTGAGAAACTTACCCTGTTGGTGACAAGCAGAGTGCTGGTGGGGGGGAATTGTGGCATCCCTTTATCCTCAAGGATCTAAGAGGAGTGATCAAGGTGTATTGGCTTCTGATGAATGTGTGCTTTGACTCAGCCACCCCCTTACATGGATTGCAGGCAATATGTATGCATGCCTGTACAAGGAGTCCTCGGCTTACGATATTTCGTAGTTACAACGTATCTCCCGTAAATTATTTTTCAGCTTTTTTAATACTTTTTGGCCTGTATTATGCCTCCAAGCGTAAAGTAGATTCTTCTGATGGCAGTGCTTTGAAGAAAAGGAAAGTCATCACCATGGAAATGGAATTAGAGATAGCGAAATGCGTGGAAAAGGGAGAAACTTTACTATTTCATTAGCGTAGGTGGGTGATGTAGGTGCTTATTTGGGTGTGTTCTGACTTAGGCTGAAATTTGAGTTACATCACATTTCAGGAACAAATCTCTGAAGTAAGTCGAGGACCTGCTGCATGTTATTTGACTCACATTTATACTGTACTAATAAATTTTTTCCTCTTGCAGGCCCAGCTAGAGCCAAGGAAGTGTGGCAGACAAAGAATACACAGAGTATTGGTAAATTGTGGTTAGAGATGTTCCAGTTTTATACAGTGGGATTCAAAGCTACAGAACACATCATTAATGTTCGGCAGTTTAAACCAATGACCAGAGCAGAAAAAACCTGGAATAAGAAGATTGCTGTTGAAGGTAAGGATTATATTATAATAATAATAAACTTTATTTCCATTACAATACAATGGGTATTCGTCAGCCGGGACAAGCCCCAACCCCCCACTGTGGTGCCCTGCCACAGCAGTTCCTGCCAGTAAACAGCTTAAACTCTCGGTCTTGGACGGGGACCGATCTTTCGACCTCGTGAATGCGAAGCCAGCGCGTTACCACTGTACTAGCCAGCAGTTTGATTCATTTTATACAATAATGGCCTTTTCACCCTTAAGAATCATCCCCATTATGTTTCTTTATGGGAAAGATGTACTTGAGATTTAGTGGTGGGAAGAAATAATTTTTCACTCGGAATCTCTACTTACTATGGAGACTGTGGTAATGCAATGGTTAGAGAGCCCATGGCTCGGAAAGTGACAGACCCTCTTTTTAGCTTACTGTGGGAACTGTGGTAGTGCAGTGGTTAGCAGTTAGAGCACTTGAATCTGGAAGTGACAGACCCTCGTTTCAGCCCACCATGGAGCGTTAGTAAGAGCTTCAAGCCATAATTCCCTAGATCCATCCTGTGCCCTCTCCCATAATTGGAATTATAGTGATAAAATTACAAACAACCTTCTCTGCTCTCTGTGAATGCTTAGTAAACGGGAATATAGAGTAGGGAAGTGACGGAGCTTGTAGTTCCTTCTTTCTTGAAGTAATTTTTCCTTCCCACAAAACCACTGATAAAAGGGGTAAAACTGTGCAGGATTGACGAATCCCTATTAACTATTTGTGTTCAGATGTATATGGTACCTTAAGTAAAAACAAAACTTGTGTATCTGCTATTAGATATACAGATCTTGATGACAGTATCATTTGATCAATCTAAACTTTATTTGAATGTTAGTTTTATTAATATGAGAGGAAACACATGTAATGCATCTCCAAGGTATTTTGGGGAGAGGAGATTAATCTAGTAAAAGCCGATATAAGGAGAGGCTGGGTATTTTTAAGCCCTGCAGCCTCATTTATTTTGTTACAGTTCTGGCCTCCCTCCTAGCTTTGGGATTGTAAAAAATATGTATGTATATAATTGGACCCACTCCTTAGATCGTAAGGTGTTAGTAGATAATATGACACCAAAGGTGCATATCAAATATCGTAAAGACATATTTTATTTTCTTATTTTATGTGTCTATTAATCCCCATTCGGTTGGGGTGGACTTTGGTGGCACAGTGGTTAGAGCAGTTGACTTGGGAAGTGACATTTCTGTATTCAAGCCCAGTATGGGGTCTTAAGAAGCGCATGCAGCCTTGATTCCCTAGCTCTAACCTGTCTGTGTCCTACAATATAATAAAGATAGTATTCTAATTAATTTCTCTTCTTTTTAGACCCCTTCCTTCAAAAAAGAAATCTTACCAGGACAGTGAGTGGTAACCCTGTGTTTGAATACATCATAGACCGCTTCAAGTCAACATATCGCTACTTCGCAATTCCACAGCTCTCCTTTGGGCCTCTGTTTCAACATATTGCTGTGAAAGAGGTAATATACGCATTGTAATGATGAGTATGATTGCCTTCCTTCATTATATATAATTATTTTTTCTTTCAATTTAAATTGGAATATTGATTTAAATGGATTTAAACTTTGTCCTGTATTTCTTGTTTGGTGGGGGGAAACATGGCTACCATGAACTTCCAAGGAGTTTAGATATGAGAAGTTAGGTGAGTGTCTGGTGATTGGGTATGTTTCAGCTTAACTTAGAATCATACTAATTCTCCTTCAGACTCCAGAGCTCTTTTTTCCGACACTAAGACGCTATTTATTTTTCTGTTGGTCACTAATAAAGATGATGAAATTAGGACTGCCTTTGTTACTTGAACTTAATAACTCAAGGGCTTTTAATGTAAGTTATGATATCCTTGTTACTAACAGGAACTTGTAAGAGTTCAGTTGGTCATGCTTGTGTTTATCTTGAAACAATGTGTGTTTTTCCAACGTTTCTACCTATGCTTTTCCATCCTTATACTACCAGTCCCGGACCAACAGTGGGTCTAGTGCCTCTATAGCTGGTGTGGCACAGAAGAACAAGAAAGGAGATGTGCTGCTGGAATCTCTTGAAAAGGTGACTGCTTGTAGTAGTCTAATTTATTGTTGCATTCTTAATATTTTGTCCCATCTCTGCTTTGGTTGTGTGTTTGAATAACTGATTCATAGAATATTTCTGGAAGCACAGGTTATTTGAATTTGTTTATATGCTTGCTTGCTTTATGACTTTGCTCTTCCACTTTCAAGTCAATTCTCGGAGAATGACATTGACTTCCCTAATTCAGAGAGTGTAGAATATGCCAGTATTCTACATAGAAAGACAAATTTTTGTTAAATAGCTCTTAGAGGCCTTAAATAGATAATTGATGATTGTATAATTAGAAAATTAAATGTATACTTGATGTATGTCATTAATTATTTTTAACTCGCCAGTATGTTTGTCTGTTCTTCTGGTTATATCTCCTCTGTTAAGCTATTTTAAGAAGGCGCAGAATATCAGAATGTCTGTTCTGATAATCAGAATAAAAATATGCTCCTTCACACATAATATCTGTTCAGATTGTATGCTTTGACAACCAAAAAAAAAAAAAAAATTCTAGAATCCTGCCAATATGTCATGGAAAGTGTGTTGCCTCAGATTTATGTTTGAGAACTGACGATCAATTGGTTTCAGTTTTGTAAACATTATTTGCATGATATTGTGTATTAAAAAGTATGGTGACTTTGCGTGATTATATTACTCACTACCCCCAGCAGTATGTGGATTTTAATTTACAATCCTATTCAGTTGTACATATTATTTTGCTCGCGCATTGCATTTGGTCGTATTTAGGGTCTTTGCATTTATACTATTCCTCTTCTGTAATTTCATATATTAGAATGATACTGAAGGATGTACAGTGATCTGTGCATGTGCTTGCTTTTATGTTCAATAAGTTACTGTTGTTATCATGTTTTATCTGTTGTGATATGATAGCAATTGATTTTAATGTAATTTTCTGCACATGTCGTGAAAGTTTTTGTGAAAGATTTTACATGTGCAGTTTGTGTACTTGTCGGATCTGCTATTTATGCCGTAAGGATGTAGACTAATTTGCAAGTCGAATGTGTTAACTGTTTTGTACATTCTTGCCTTGCAATGGAATTTCTTTTCCATTTATTTGCTTTCATTAAGTAATTAAAAGGCATATAAGCAAGTTATGAGAATTTTGACCTCAAAAAAGAATATTATTTGAGCTGTGATTCAGAAAAGACTTGATATATGCTTAAACATTTTTTCTCAAATAAATTTAGCTATGATTTATTTTCTAGGTTGGTCATTCTCAGAGCGAAGAGTCATCAGAATGTGAGATGGAGAAAACAGACGACGATCTCGATGTCACAGTTGAAGGTGAAGAATTAGACGACGAGGAAGATCCTGCAAGCTTCTCGTGCGGAGAACCAGATTTGAGCTTGTTGGCAATTGAGGTTAGATGTTTCATTCTTATTTAACTTAATATTTCTTCTCATCTGGTTTTCCCTTCTTGATGTAGTTGAGGTTAGCAATTAATATGTCTTAAAGCTTAATTTTTCTCCCATATTGCTTCTTTCTGTTACAGTTTTATATATTGTCTGTATCGCTTAATGTCTTCTAATTGTATGTCGTCATTCACTATAGTAATAAAGTTTTGTCATTTGATTGTTATTAGGATACTTCCAACGAAGACTCTGGGCTAACATTAAGTGCCAACGGCATCATTTCCCCCGAAGAAGAACAATTTCAACTTGACAAACTCACCGCTCCAGTGCCACTTTTAACTCCAAGTCAAGCAGCCAAACTCATGGCTCAGGTTTTAGAACAACAATTTGTTTACAAGTGAGTTTTACTCTTTTATTTTATTTCACATATAACTTTCAAGAATGTATGTACTGAAGCTCCCCTACATATGAACAACGGAGTTACGAACATTCACAGATACAAACAAAAGTCTACCCATTATCTACTCATGAACTATGCATGTATTACTGTACTGGACTTTATTATTACATTATTATTACTGTATTAGAATATATTATTACTGCATATTTTCCGTTTTATGTGGTATTTAAGAAGACTCTTCTGGAAAAGTGTCTTCAACTCGCATTCCAAGGCAAAAGGTACTTCATTGTTGAAGACATTGTTGGAGAAGAGCTTTCAACTCTTTTGGAGAAGAATATGTTACTTTCTTCAACATGGATATCTAAAACAAAGGGTCCTGGATCCTTGTGTAATAATTGCAGTCCTCTCTGGTGCTTAACCAAAATATATACAGTACTGTACATACAAAATATCAACTTATTAATACTGGATATTTTGTTTTATGTAGCAGATTAGTGTCTTTAGCGTAAACACTGTACATTAGTGCATATACTGTACATATATAGTGAACAGTACCATTTTCTTCTTACCTAAACACAACTTGCGAACAAACTTCTGGAACCTAACTCGTCTGGCAGTTTGGGAGTACAGTATCTGTACTAATGTGTAATTAAATAAATTTCATGTTAATGAATTGAAAATACCTTTTTCATTGTTTATGTTGAAAAATTACCTCCACTTGTGGTAGGTAATTACAAACGATCACTCTTCGAAAGCAAAGTTAGATGCCACAGTTTTATTCTTTTGTGTTGTAGGAGACTATAAGGAGAGTATGTTATTCCTTCCCTCTTTGAACTTTTCTAAGTGCTGAACTGTTGATGAAATCCTTGAGGATGGTTATGGTTCAAAAAAGTCTTCCTTACTTTGTTTTATGATCACACTATTGGCCTTTTTATTATTACATGCAAAAAAGATTCATTTTGTGGTTTTCTTATGTCGCTATTGATTGCATTAGGCAGTTTGATTGGTGGGTTGGTGATATCCTCTTAGTCTACCTGATTATCCAGCAATTGCTGGGAAATCACTGGCTCCACGTTATTGGAGAGGAGCCTTAAACCCCAGCTATGTGGGAGGTAGATAGTAGGGCTCTGCTATCACTTTCCTTTGCCTCTGCCTTTCATTAGAAACCTTTAACATTTTAACATAGGTAATAGTCATTAAATCCCAGTTCATACACTGTGACGCGTATTTTGTGAATTCATGTGATGTCACACTTCATTCCCTTGTAAGAGAAAGCTTTCATTAGTTTATAGCTTGTATTTTAGATTAGAAGTTATAACATTAACACATCACTCCTCGTCCTTCAAGGAGACTGCAGTAGTGTGGTGGTTAGCATACTAGACTTTCTAAAGTGGAACATTAGAAAGTGCATGTAGCTTTTATTTCCCAGCTCCAGTCTGTGTGTCTACCCCCATAATGGGGAATAGTAGTGATACATCACTCAGTGTCTTGCAAGACACTTAAGTGGTATGAAAGAGAAAATTTTGCATTCGTTCAGTACAGTGCTTTGTTTAAAAAGTACCATTGAAAAGGATAAATGCCGTGATGAGCTGGTGCACTGCCCACCTGGGGTATTTATTATTTATTTAATTTTTTCGGCAAGTAATCTTCTGGTAGTAGTGAAGACAGTAGGCAGAGAGCTTTGGTGTCCTGCTTCCTCATTTATTATAGTAGTTGCTATCCTGCTTTCTCCTTTTGCAGGATGTATCACCGTTCTTGACAAAATTAAATTTTCATTGTGGTATGGACTTTTAGAATTTTAATTATGTAATGAAGTATTACCCCTAGGTGCTCTAGGGTTATTAATTTTTATAAGGCAAGTCGCGTAAACCTAAACAATTCTCGAGGTTATTGAACTGTACATGTGGCTTTGGGGGTTACTCATCTATATAAGATCCTGAAGTTTGTGCTTTGTCTCAACAGATTTGATGGTAAAATCTTCAAAACTGGAGTGGATCCGCCTTTAATATGTAGGTCGTGTCAGAAGGACGGACACTCGAAAGCAGAGTGCCGCGAAGATGAACTACCGCCACTCAACCCATTACCTCCGATGAAGCCTTATTTTATCAACCAGTTAACAGAAATATTTGAACACCTCATGAGTAAGAACGTTAACCTAAATTGCTTGATACTAGCATAGATTTTATAAACTGTTTTGCTAAATATTTGTGTGCTTTATCTGTCCAGATATATTGTAAAGTTTATGTGGATACATTTTTATGCTTTTATGTTTTAATGTGCTTTGTATGTTCATAGAAGGTTGGAGAGTTTTTAATGGATATTTCCAAGGCTGTGTCACATGTGCTTTCCTTTTGGCATTACAATATCACATCCCAGTGTCTAGTATTTTATCTTCTCTTTTACCTTTGCCTTACCAAGTTGGAGCCATTGGGTTTATAGTCTTTGACTTTTTCCTGATGGGGATATGATGATAATAATAATAGTGATATATAGTACCCTTGCAACCTCATTGTGCAAATATTATTTTTATTCTATTCATATACCACTGTATGTAATCAATTGCAGAAACTAATAATATTAATAATTACAAATTCAAATGTGTAGAAATTATTTTAATTTTTCCCCCTATGCATGTCATTATTTGAAATTAAACAATCACTCTCTTAATATGTTTAGAGGATTTTGAGCCAACCTTGGAAGAAATAGAAGAGAGAGATCAGATTGTGGCCGACTTGGAATTCTACATCCGTCAGTTTTTTCGTGGTGTCACCCTCAAATTGTTTGGCTCTTCTGCCAATGGCTTTGGCTTCCAGAGATCAGATTTGGACATCTGTTTGACTTTTGAAGGCAACCCTACAGGGAAGGTAAAACATCTGTAATTTTTTATCATTATCATCTGCCTTGATTGTTGCAAGCTGAAATTTGCTTTACCTGTGACTCTAATCGCCTGCTTTCTTCTGTCTGTCATATTTTGTAGAGAGAGAGAGACTTTCAAATTTGTTCTGGGGGATGTCTTTCCAGTAAGATGAGTATGCTTGTATTATAATACTCAAGATCTTATTTATTCTTCGACCAGGGCATTGACTATATCAAGGTGATCGCGTCTTTGGCGGAGAAATTGAAGAAGTACAGACAGTGCAGCCATGTCTTTGCGATAACAACCGCCAAGGTCCCCATAGTCAAGTTTTCCATTCGTAGACCTGCTTTGGAAGGCGATCTCTCACTATACAACACCCTAGCTCTCCAGAACACAAAGCTCCTAGCAACTTATGCTAAAATAGATAACAGAGTTAAGGTAAGCACAAATATTTAGCTGGGTGGGCTTACTGTTCTCTTTTAACCATTGTTTAACAGTTATGGTCGATGGGTTTTTATTGCAATAGGGAACGGTATCATTCATATAATTATTTTTCTATCATCTTTTTGTCCATTTCCTCATCTAGTTGCATCCCAGCTGGAGCCATCTAGTTTAATGTCTTGGACTTTTCCCAGTAATAATGGATGCTTCCATGCAATTTTCTTTAATACTCGATGCCAGAGTTTAAGTTTTAGTGAATATTGCCAGGATACACGCATGAGTGTAAACTCGGTGAAAGTTTGAAACGTTTCAAAACTGTGTAGCAGAAGATGAATAATTATAATAAGACTTCAAGAGTTATGATAACAATAATAATGATAATAATAGAGATGCCAGTTCTCTGCATTTTGTCCTTGAGGACTTGAAAGGTTTTACCTTCTTTTGCACTTTGTTATACACCTCAAAAGAGTTAAGAAACTTTGACTTGTTAACATATTTTAGAGCCCTGGATATCGGCTAGTCCATTAGCCAAACGCATTTATGACCATCACATTTATCACATAAGTGCTTCCTTGAAACATGAATTTTTTTTTTTTAGTATTTATAATGCTCGTATGGGAAAAATATACAGTACTGTATATTGTTCTTGATTATATGGTATGTCTTCACTATTGTGCTTAAGGGTATTTTTTTAGTACATGTTTTTAAAAACTTTAATTACGTATACAGTTTCATTGTCTTGGGGTATTGCATGATCTACCAAACATTTGTAATTTTTTTTTATAGGTTTGACACCAGGACAGGCCAAAAAAAAAAAAAAAAAAATAAATAAATGAAACTGCCCTCATCAGGCCTGGGCACGAAGAAAACATAAAGTAAATAGCAACAGAGATGGAGAGTGCTGTGACATGTCAGGTGTGAAGGGATAATAAGAGATGTGTAACGAATATCCAAGAATATTCGGTGTTGAAGTATGCATAGAAAAAGAACAGTAACTAAAGGAAGACTTTACATCGAACTGTCCTGGACAGTCCTGTTTAAGTCCAAAAGACCTTCAGATGTAGTATTGCAACAGGTGGCTGTACCATGTGCAAACCTTATAATGCCGTATTCAGTAAATCGGGTATTGTTGGAAATATTTTCTTTTGACTTGGTAACGAAATTAGCCCGGCACTTATCGCTTCACATCTGACAAGTCACAGCACTCCCGATTTATGCTTCCCTATTCATTATTTTTTCTAGGGCCATAGGTAAGACATGAAATTTTTTATAGAGACTTTGAGAAAAAGTTGTAATTATTACGTCTTTAATACTTTGATTATTCTTTTTGCCTGTCTTTTATTACCATTATTTTCTTTCTGCCTTGTTCTTAAGCTGCTACATTTATTTAACTATTTTCATGGTTCCTGGCCTGTGGAGGGAGGGCAATTTTCTTTGCCCATATTGGTGTCACTCATTTAAAAAAGAATATATTATATATATATATATATATATATATATATATATATATATATATATATATATATATATATATATATATATAATATATAATATATAATATATATATATATATATATATATATATATATATATATATATATATATATATATATATATATATATATATATATATTCATCTTCAGTGCCTTGGGTATGGTATGAAATATTTTGCCAAGTTATGTGATATTGGGGACGCATCCCGTGGTTCCCTGTCCTCTTACGCTTACATCCTGATGGTGCTGCACTTTCTACAGCAGTGCAAGCCCCCTGTCATCCCCGTCTTGCAGGAGGTAAGAAAATGGGGAAAATTCAGTACTTTTTCCCTATTCTTATTACTTTCTGTTTGTATTGTGAAGACAGACAATGGATTTAAACTGAGTTGTACCATTTTATATGATGTTTTTGCTATCTTTTCTTATTCCTTTTCCTCACCAAGTTGCTTCCCCTACTGTATTATTTTTGAGTTTTCCCATTGGGGTCGTTGCATGCCCTATGATGATAATAATGAAGATAATCATAATGATAAGAATAATAGTAGTAATGCACTTTTTAAAATAGTCTTCAAAGATTTATCCAAAACTGAGGAATACCATTCTGGAAGAATGTATAAATAAAATCTATTATCGTATTAAGTTTCTTTTAGTAGTAGTAGAAGATATTCACTCATGTTCCTTGGGGATAAAGTGCTACCACAATTCCCCGCCACCACCCTGCTTGGGTCATCCACAGGGCAATTAGGCATGGAGCTACTACTGTAAGGCAGAATTCATTCTGTCAGAGGAGATAGCCTAATTGCTTCCTACACTATATAGGGATCATAAGACGGAAAGTATTTCACATTTGCCAATTTATACATACAAATAGAATGGTCACAGTCCCCCCCTTGTCAGGTGGTGGCTGAGTTTATAATTTTTTAGTAATTTTTGTTTTGTTTTGTACTTGCAGTTATATGACCATTCTAAACCTGCCCCGCAGTTGATCATTGACAATTGGAACGCCTGGTTTTATTCTGATCTAAAGTCTCTGGTGAGTTTTTTAATGCATTAAATATGTGAGACTTTTCCCTCTTTCCTTGATATTCCATATTTTCCTGCCAAGGTCATCGGGGTTGCTACGAGCAAAGGAAGAAAACTACATTATGAGGTAATCGCCCCTCTGACCATTGCCTCTTCTAGGTTCTCAAGTTCCATGAGGGGCAGTGTTTGGTTTGCTGCTCCTTTTCTGTTTTTTGTAACTCATGCTGAAGCTAGACTCATTCCACCTGTACAACACTTGCAAACATGAAACATATCAACTCATATAATTACACACTTGGAGACTGCAATGCCTACAACCATATAAGCCTACTATTTAACATACACTCCGAGAGCTCTTGGAAAGGCCAGAATTGGCAGTGGCCTTTCTTAGAGAATCAGGGCAGTTCAGTTAGGTGGCTAAGGGAACAACAGTAACAACTACATCAGTACAAGAATAAAAACTTGCTATAATTGTAAGCATTGACATAAATCATTCTAATTCACACTTTAGATCGTGAGCAACATCAAATCATTACCTGGAGAACTAGCTTCTTATTTCTCAGTTTTAGCCTTACGTGAGTTGATATCAGTATTGAAGCTCATTGTCTCTTGCATGCCAATCAAGATCTTGAAAGTCGAAGGCTATCTTGGAGATAATGAAATAAGAAAAATTCATATACAGACACTTCCCAATTTAAGAACAGGCAGGTTGCAGAAGTTTGTTCGTAAATAGAATTGTTCGTAAGTTTGCATTTAGGTGAAAACAGTATTGTACAGTACATACATATGCAGTACTGTACAGTACTCAGGCGAAAGATACTTAGGTACTACATGAAAGGTAACATACAGTATTAATTAATTTTAATACAGTAATAATAATGTAATAATACCGTGAAGTTCAGTTATACATACAGTCTCTTCTTTTTTTTTGCGTGTTTAGATTATGCGAATTTGGAATACCTGTATCGCGTGTCCTCAGTAATAATAATATAATTCAGATTACAAGAATAATGCGAGCAATAAATGTGGTACAGCAAAAGATTGTGCAAATGCTCCTGCTCCCAAAAGAGTGAGAAAGTCTATAAACCTTGAGAAAAAACTGCAAGTGTTGGCCCATTATGATCTTGGTGAGAGTACAGCTCTCCCACTTCCCCTTCCTCTGGGCCTCCTTCTCTTACCACTAGAGTCAACTGCTCAAGGCCACCACACACCTGTTGTCCACCGTATATAGAGTGAGTTAATTTGTTTATTTTTTTTGTTTATCTGTATATCTTTAATACTGTTTTTGTTTATTTTTAGCTTACATACGTATTTCAGCTTGCTTATGTATTTGTAAAATGTGTTTAGCTAGCTTATTTCTTTGATATAGTGTTTATACATGCTTGTGGACTGTAACCATGCCTATTAACATTACTCCTTATGGAAATATACAATTTAAATTACGTGAAATTTGAATTACACGAGCCTTTTGAGAACCTATCCTATCGTAAAAAAAGAAGAGACTGTACATTAATACAAGGGTAGATAATTGGTAGGTTTTATTTATATCTGAATGTTGGTAAGTAGGGAGCTTTATTGTTGCTACTACAGTGTATTACTAGTAAATTTTGTGTATTCTTCTAAAATGAACTTGTAAATTATGCCATAAAAAGAATAACTTATTTGCAAATCCTAAAATATCTTCTTCCTCAGATGTGTACAGTATACTTATTACCTTTATTATCTTATTTGGAAGAAACTATTTACACGTTTTTATTAGCACTAATATACCTGTTCCCATCCCAAAAAATTAAGGTAAATAAAAAAGTAGGTATTCATCCATGTCTAAATGCATGATACTTTCAAAAGTGCAATATATGGAAGCAGATATAGTAAAAATATGTTTTGGGGCTTAAATCTTTTTGGCATTAGAAAACGGATGTAACGGAGATTAGAAGTTTTGTTGAATTAGGTATCAGATATAATGAAGATAATCACTTAAGGGGTTAGAATCTTTTTTTGCCATAGAAAGCGAATGGAACGGAGGTCATCCGTTAACGGGTTAAAATCTTTTTTGTCTTAGAGAGCTGATAGAATGGAGATCATTCTTTAATAGGTTAAAATCTTTGTTTAATTAGAAAGTTGATATTATAATCTCTTTTGCATTGAAAATTTTGTATCATATGTAAAATATCTTACTCATGGTTCTTTTTCTCTCCTTATCAGCCTAAAGTTTGGAAAGGCTATAGAAGAAATAAGGAATCCGTTGGACAGTTATGGGTGTCTATGCTGAGATACTACACGGAAACTTTCAACTGGAAAGAAAACGTTGTGACCATTAGACAGCATGCCCCTCTGACCCGTTTGCAGAAGCTCTGGAATTCACGCTGCATAGTCATCGAAGACCCATTTGACTTGAGTCATAATTTGGGAGCTGGACTCTCAAGAAAAAGTGAGTTGTGTCTTTGAATGTTTTCGTTGTGAACAAATAAGCACATGATTGTATGTGAAAATATAAAACATTTCGCCCCTAATTATGTCCTAGGTTGAAATTCCGGCCGAGGGCAAAACATGTTTTTTTTTGGTGTCGTGTTCAAGGTCAAAGGTGTGAATTTCTCTATTACATGCTACCAATGATTGCATTTTCTACCAAAAACTATAAATGATATGGTGGTTGGATTGGACTGAATAAAATTGACAACTCTCAGAAAATTAAGATTTATTTATGTGAATCAATTATTGGGATGTTGGAATTTTGGTGTGTGTAATATTTGTGAAACCATAAAACTGCCATTGCTATATGTCTCAAAGTAAGCCTTTCAGTGTTTAATATTTTATATTTTATACTTTTCATGTAATGATTCTGTGTTCATGTTTTTGTATGTTTCAGTGAACACGTTTATCATGAAAGCATTCATCAAAGGGCGTGAAGTCTTTGGTTCACCTATCAACTTTCATCCTCAGAACTATAAACATCTAGTGGTATGTTAAAATGTAGATTCTTCTATACCATTTAGAATATGCTTGACAGTACTTTTGAGGTATTATTTCTGTAGAACTCAATGATATTGTAAATCATACGTCCTTATTCTTCTTCTTTTTTTAATATATCCTTTTCTCTTTCTTTTTAGGATTACCTTTTTGACACCAGGAACCTTACAGACGGAGCACCTCCAAACGACAGAGGTTGTCGTTTCTGTGGGAAGATTGGCCACATTCAAAAAGACTGTCCCAAGAGAAAGCTCAACATTGAACGCAAGGAGAAGAGAAAGCAACAGAAGGAACGGCAGGAGCAGCGCTCGTCTGCCTTAGAGACCAAAAGGGAAGAAACGCACAAACCAGATCTCAAGTATGTGGAAGACAGCAGAGTTCGGGAAAAATCGAGAGTGGACAGTGGACCAAAAGGGAATTTACCCGCTTCAGCAAAGCATCCTGAAGGTATTACAGTATTGAGAATTCCCATGAGGATGTTAAGAACCCACATAAATAAATGGGAGAGTAGCATTGCTTATCAGAGGTATGGCTACAAGCTGTTAGGTATGATCAGGTTCCTTCCTTTTGAATGCAACAGTGTTATGCTTAATAAAAGATCTGTTGTAATATTAAATACCCCAGCCGATGATGAATACAAGTGGGCAATTAATATGGAAAGGGCTGATAAAAGTGTCATGAATTTCTTACATGCATCAATCCCTCATTACTATGAACTGTATGAATTCTTGTTGAATGCGCATGCAAAGTATTTGCAGGAGTTGAATTTAGACCATAAGCAGGAGCTGCTCCCTGAGAATATTGGGGAAGCGCTGCACGAGAAAATTAAGGAAATCACAACTATCCGCAAACAGAAGTGCACTGTGAAAAAAAAGATGCGTTATATACGCAAGGCAGAGAGAGCTGCGCAAGAAAGAGCAAAGACTGAGGCGAATGCTATGCGTAATAAACAATGGCCAGTAGCTAATGATGACCACCTGCACACTCAGGAGAATTTTACAGGACTTAATAGTTCAATTAGACATCAAAATAAATTACCTAACGGAAAACAGAAAACGAAACCTTTTATAAATGCATTGCAAAGGTCTGGCTGTAATGACAGGACCAGTATATTAACTGAGGAAGTACCTGGGGTTCAAAGAGTGTATGCCTCTCAGTTGCCTTCCAAAAACTTAGACAATGCCAAGGAAGTTGTGACACTTGGCACTCCTCCCAGTAGTTTTTTGAATGTGCCTGGAAGACATCAAAAATGCTAAAAGTAGACCAAGGCTGTAAAAGGCACCTCTTTCAGAGGTTGCAGCAGATATCTCGGTTTCTCTTGTGCAATAGGTTGCTGAGACTGAAGCCAAACTGAAGTAATAAATGATGGAAAAGGTGCAAGATGTATAGGGAAAGGAAGTACATTTGATTAAAACAAATAATTTTAAACTTTTTAGGCAAATCGTCACAGCAAATTTTTCATTAGAAACTTTATTAATGGTGTTTCATGATTTTATAAGCTAGTGCTGATTGGTTTTATTTGCATTAGACTTCTGTTGAGTTGATTTTATCCAGATGTTAACCTCTTCGTTACAGTTCAAGCTGTAAATTTTAGAAAAGCAAATTTGTACCAGATAATTCTTCCAAATAATCCAAATACTGGATGTTTTAGACTTGCTTATTTGTGTGTGGTGTTATTCTTAGAATTATTATATTTTAATAAAATAACACAGCAGTTCTCCCAGATTTTGTTATTGCATCTAAATTAAAATGTCCCAAAGATATAGTCCAGGTGACATTCTCAGATTGTCTGCCTATGAAAATTTTAGGCAAACAACTTGTTTACTTCTTCGGAATGAGTTTAAGATGATTTTTTATAGATCAATTTATCATTTCTGAAATTTTTATAGCTTTGTTATGAATTCATCTTTGAAATACACCAATGTTGTTTGTGTAATTTGAAACTGTCTTTTCAAAAACTGTTATGCCGTATTAGGATTTTTACTTACTGGCATGTTCTTATGGAGTTGTTTATTTTATATTATTTTATATTTATTTTTATTTTTAATCTCCAATTGAGAAGCCATATCTTACTGAAGCCAGCTAGATGATCAAAATTGTAAAAAATGAATGAAGGTAGAAGAGCTAGTATATACAGTACTACTCGTCCTCGTGCTTCTGACAGTTGTCTTTCTAGCGAGAAAAAATCTAGGAATAGCTAGGTCCCACTGCTCCATGCCTGGTATTTGCTTCATATTGATATGCAAGAAACACAGATGTGAAATTTGTTTGTCCACCACTTGGTATACCCCCTGCAGTCACCTGTAATACACATAGCATATGAAGGGGATTGTTTGTCCCCATTACCAGTTTAAGGATTCTAAGTTATATTTATATTCCCTTAGTCTCCTGTGATACACACAATATAGGGAGGACTGTCCCCATTACCTGGAATAAGGATTTCTGATATTGTAGTAATTATATGTGGAGGGTCCTGTTCTCTTGTACAAACTGGAATTGTGAGTGTGATCACCTTCTATAACATGCAGGGAATATGAGGCCAGTTTTCTTTGTCCCCAAAAACCTGGACTGAGAATATGTTTCTATACAGAGACCAGAGTCCCCCTTGAAAAGGGAGTATTCTAATATACTCCATGTGTCATACACCTGCGCTGTATATTAAAGGGAAGGAAAACAAAATTAATACACCCATTATTTGAGAATTATTTCATTGTTAGAATTGTTTATTTTAATTTCATGGCATGAAATGTTTGGCAAAGAATATGTTGTGATTATGTAATGGGGGGGGATCCTGAGATTTTGTGATAGAAACGATGAAGTTGATATCTTTCACTTAATGAGGATTAGCATTCTTTGCATGATCATTAAAAGTACAAGACTTTCACTCACTGCCTTTAGTTTGGTATGGGACATATAAAATAAGTGTTTAGCAATTTTTCCAATTTTGGGACATAATTTACATATGCCGGTTAATCCTTAGTGAATATAATTCTAATCTATCCGTGGAGATCCTTGATGTTTATTCCATTTAATCCTTGTGGAACCTTTTTTGAACCCAGATATACTAATTAATTCTTAGCTATCTTTTGCATCAAGTTATGTTTATTGATCGTAATGAAGCAAATATGTGAATCTACTTCAGCTAGTTAGCTCTTGGTGTTCTTGTGTGTGAGTCTACTCGTACATGTTAATCCTTGTGGAACATTTGTGCGAATTTGCATATACCATAGCTTATCGTTAAGGAATCTTTGTGTGAGTATTTGTGCAGGTTAATATTTGGGGTACTTTTTTATGAAGCTTCACTTATTTAATTTTTTATTGTAAAGCACATTTGCAACGAAAATAGTGGGTAAAGTAAGCGTACGTTTCGTTTCCTTTGTTTCGACAAGTTATTGCGGTTTAAGACTGTACTATGAATACCACTGTAACAAAAGTTAAAAATGCAATTACAAGTAAACAAATAAACAAAACAAAAATTATTGAGAAAATAATAATAGTAATCGGAATACTTATTATCATAGTAATAATAATAATAATAATAATAATGCATATACTAAATTTTATCATTTGAAATCTACAATTGACGACTGCTAGAAGCAACACTCGACCAAATGAGGCAGAGATAGTTTCAATATTCCTCCTGCTAAGAGACTCACCTCATAGAAGGTTCGTAGTTGGAAAATCCAACCAGTATGACAGAACTGGTCTCTGAAATGTGTGGTTATGGAATGATTGATATTGAAAGAGAGAAGATTAGTTGCGTATTTATGTGAAGAGTGATGTGTTAGCATTGAGTGAAACAAAAGTTGAAAAGAAATTGGGGAAATGAGTGTTTGCTTTTAAGTCAACCATACCCTTTACAGGGGAAAATGCGGCCTTAGCGTATAGATAGAGAGTGTGGTCTATATTTTCTCATACCCTATTCATCTGCAAGGGCTGGAAATTGAGCTTCTTTTATTTTCATTTATAGGTGCCAGTTATTTATTGTAGCTTCTTTTGTTAATATATTCCATTATATTTTTGTTTCCTAAGCTGAATGACCAACGAGCCCAGAGTCCATAAGGGAGGCCACTGCCAATCTCAGGCTTTTCCACAGAACTCACAGGGAATGTATACAATGTTGTTGGCTTATGTTGTTGTAAGCCATAGTCTTCCATGTGTTTGATTGTATGAGGCGATGTGTTACATCCTCGACAGGCATCCAGCTTCTTCTGGTAGTTCAGAAGTGCTGGGTGGTGCCCACATCACAGCCTGACCAGGTGGATTCTATATTCATGGGGAAGGGAGGATTTGGAAGTGTGGATATCGAAAAATTGCGAACGCTGCTGCATTGTTATTGAGTAATGGGATGGAGTTAACTAGGTATAGATGTGTTTGTGAAGGCTGGTTTAGGGTGGGTGCAGGGGGAAGAGATGACAGTATGCCTGTGTGATATCGTGTGTTAGGTATTATTTTAATGTTCCTTGGGGCGTGTGTGTGTGTTCTGCCATTTAGTGTAGTGGGTAGAGTTGGTTTGTGGAGGCTGCGGCGAGTATTTGTGTGCCTTTCTCGTCACGATGATCCTTGACTTTAAGGACTTTGGTATCTTGGTATTATTGGTCTGTGAGTGTAATAGTGACGCAGCTCCTACATATGTTATCACACTTACTTAGTAGTTTTTAATATGCAAAGAGTTTTGTTGTTGTTGTTGTGATGTACTTTTTTACCTGTTGTTTAAGTGCTTATGGTGCTAATGGAAAACATGGGATAGGGAGCAGGGTTGCAGAGGAGCAAATATAATTATCAATATACTATTCTTTTAACTAGGTGATTCTCTTTCTTGGATTTTTTTATGAATATTCAAGAATTTCTTGTTACTCTGGAGTCCCTCTGTTGTAGTCTTACCTTTTAAAGCAGATAAACAGTTGTTTTAATTTAAACACCTTTATATTTCTGGATACTTCTGGTATTGGGTTTGAAATTAGTTAGAATACATCTATGATTTTTAAGAAGGATTTCAGTTTTACATCTTTTGTAGTCATAATCATGGTTAATATTTGTGGTAGTTGTCAAGATACTAGTTCCTGAAATACTTGTGGCCTTGCTTTCTTAACTAAAGTATTTAACTTGTTGATATTTGATAAGTATAATTAATAAAATTATAAAGACAATTTGCTTCATCTACTTAAAATATCTAAAATTATATTGTTGTAAACATTCCTTTTTGCACAAATTTGCAGTCTTTATACTACTTTGTGCATAAATTTTCAAAGTTAATATTACTTTGTGCACAATTTTGCAGTGTTTACATTACTTTGTGCATAAATTTGTCTTGTTTTAGCCTTCATGGATTATTATACTTGTAGCATAATCAAGATATGGAACACTGTACTTTATGAATCTTTCTCGTTTGTACCTTGAAAATTTTAAATTTTGATATTGCTGTGTATCAAGTAGATTTACCTAATTACAATGCAATCCATTGTCATCGATTGATTAGTCTTCAAAAAGAAAAACAAATGTTAGAAAAAAAAATTCAAAAAAATGTTTAAAAGTATTCAAGCAATAAACCAAAAATTCTTTTATGTTCAGTAGTCTTTCTTATAATACCTTAAAAAATGACAAAAATAACAGTTGGTGACTCTGGATTGGGTTATTATCTCTTTTTTTTTTCTTTTCTTTTTTTTTATTGCAAAATTATATTTAAATTTACTAGATATGTTTATGATATCTATTTGTGAAATTACTGATATCATCTTAAGTTAGAAGTAAATCCATACTTAAAGAGATAATGCCTATTCCAGATGTCTCTTGTGGCCAACCCTTGAGTCAGCCTTCATCAAAATTGGATCACACCTCCAAAGAGTGCACCAGAAAGGCTGAATTTCCCCAACATGGAAAGACTTCTCATAATTCATCTATTACCTTGCCATCTTCATCCCTTCAATCAAATATGATGTCTGATGGCTCTGGAAAATCGTTAGCGTTAGTCACAGAGAACAGTAAATCATCGTTGAAGGCTGTGGACTCAAATTCTGGTGTTATAGGTGCCCATAGTAGAACTAACAATAGTGGTAATAATATCCCAAGTGCTCTGGGCACTAGAATGATTAATGGTCCAGTTGTTAGCGACTCCGGTTTAAGCGTTGTTAGAGGGGTATTGAGCTCTGAAAAGGGGGGTGACTCGTCTGTTTTGGGTGATGCTGTTACCAAGGAAAAGCCCATTGTAGGATCAACAAGTGGAGTAGACGGTGTTGCAGGACTAAGTGTTCCTCCTGGTTTTCATCACTTGAGGCAAGAAGGCCAGAATTTTGCAAATCAACCTCAAGCTGTCAAAGAGTCAACTGGCCTTGGGATGAACAGTAATCAGAGTATGACTGGAAATAAGAAAATATCTAGTCATGCTCCAAATCAAGAGAGTGTTCACCCATTATCAAATTCACAACACCATGCTCTTCAGCTGGAAAGGCAGCATATACAATCACAATCACAACATCACATACCACACCATAAACCACAGAAATACGTAGACAGCTGGCCTCATGTGATATCTCATCAGTATGTAAATCCCAATCCACAGGAATCTGTTAAGAAGAATCTAATCCATCAAACAGCAACGGCTGCAACATCTGCACAAAATTCTCAGCCTCAGCAACAGCAGTACTATTACAGTATAACTCCGGCTGCATTATTTCATATGGCGAGTCAAGCTGCTGGGGGTCAGCTGAGTGCTGTTCTAATGCCAAATACAAATGAAAGTAACAGTAACAGAACAGGTTCGTCTATACCTACATCATCAACAGGTACACCAAACTCCTCAATTAGTGCTCCTCCCCCTCCTCCTCCTGGTTTCACAGCACCTGTAACTATTAACTACCCTAACCAACAGCTGGATGCTGCTATGCCTTTTAACAAACTCGTCATGGGATCTCCTCTATACCGTTCCCCAGTCTCTCAGGCAGAAGGACAGCAGGTAGTTCCAAGCACAGCATCTCAGTCCTTTATTACACCTCTTGGGCAGTCGGTCGGAGGTATGCCAGGCGTATACGCTCTCCAGCATAGTTCAAGTGGAAGTCAATTTCCTACCATCAATCCTACAGGAGCGGCTCACTCTCCTCAAGGGTTAAATGATCAGAATGTTAATCAACAGCAAGTAACATTTGATTCCCGTCAATTTTTATCTCAAGTACCTCAAGGGCTTCATCAGGGTATGCAAGGGGTGCCACAGAACTTGACACCCATACCACCGGGTATTTCTCAAGGAGTTGCCCAAACTTTGCCTCAACAGTTACAGGGTGCACCAGCTGCTCCTCCCGGCCTCTCCACCTCAGTCCCTCAGGGTGTGCAAGGTGTGTCTCAAGGCTTACATCAGAGCTTGGTAGGAGGTGTTCCTCAAGTAAGTATGGGTCAAGCGTTATCTCCAGGTCTCCAGCCTATGCCTATTGGTCATCATATCCCTCAACACTATCCTCATCCTAGCTTTCCACAGCAAGGATACCAGGTGAGTTTATGAACTGTTTTGTACCAATTTTCTTTCAGCAGGTGTTGATATATTAGCATAGTTGTGAAGTTTATAACAAATTCAATTTAAATTTGGAAGTGGGTATGTCTTTTAATAATACTTAGTTATGTATTTTAATGAAATTTAATTGTTAAAGACCCGTTAAGTATCAGTAATTTAATTTATGCATTTAATAATGTGTTGATTGTTAGTCCCAACTACAAAATTGAGGGACCCATACAGTGAACATTTGGAATGTTTTAACAGTTTCTTTGATATAGAAGTATGGGGGTAATTGTTGCCTATTTTAGAGCTTTGACTTTTTTGGACACTGCTCCAACTTAGTACCTACACAGCTAATTGTGTACACATTGAACCTTTTGGGTTGACAGATGCTAGCACATCAGGGAATGAGTATTACTCATAGTACTCTGGCCTTTTTTTCATTATTGTGATGATACTGTTCCATTGTAATACTCGTACAGCTCTTGGTGTACTTATGGATCTTGCACATGGCAAAAAGTTTTATTCATTCTGGTTTTATTACTCTTGTGGACTCTCCTTTCCCAAATTTGTGTTTGTTCACACTTTTCTCTTTGTCAGGTTATGTTTTTGGATAAGAGATTTGTGCATTATTTTATCCATATATAGATTATCTCATATCTTGCCAGAACTCTCAGGATGGCCTGAGCTGATTAGCCACTTCTCTGGCAGTACCAAGTTATCTTGTTTATGCCTGACTGACATTTTCAGCAAGGACGACATATCTTGTTAAAATGTTGTCATATAAAATTATGCTTTTATCAAATTTCTCGTCCATTCTAGCCCTCGTTGAGCCTTCCTAAGTCAGAAACTGGTATTTCTGTGTCAATCGTACAATGCCAACCCACTAATATCATATGTGCTTTTCTAGTAAAAATTCAGACTTCGAAAGACTTCACTTGATTTTTTTTTTTTTACTTAATTTCTTTAGAATTGCAAAGCTTGTTTGGAAAAATTTGCCATTGAAGAGGATGATAGGTATTCATTTGTATGTTTTCCTGGCTTACTGCAAAAACTTACAAATTGTTAGACCAATTATTTTTACTGTATTGACTGTATTCCTTTAATGAATAAATCACACTAGTTTTCAGTATTCATTAGGTGGTTAGTTAGCAAGGGATGAGATAACCTTTGTATCCTTAAAACTAATGGTTCTGATACTGTGCAATTGTTGAAGCACATTGTTTTTCCTTTTTTTAATTCAGAAAAGTGTATTGATGAATAGGAAAAGCATGCTTGTTTAGGTTATGTGCTATCTCTGCATTAATGTTTATTCTATAAACCATTCCTACTCTGCTCGTTTAAGATTTTAGCTTTGTAAGCCATCAAGATTTTTTTATATATTAATGAAATAAGAGTTACATTGCTGTCGTCTTTTCTTTTTTTGACTGACAGTTCTGCGTTTATTTTTCAGAAGTTGTAGATGTTTTCCTTATAATGCAAACTAGAATTTTTAACAAAATTTTGACTTGCAAGGAACTGCAGTAGTGTAGTGGCTGGAATAATTTACTTGGCAGGTGATAAGACCCGTGATTGAGGCCACTATTGGGCATTAGGCAGGGCATCTAGCCTTAATTCCCTGGCTCTAATGTGTCGATCCCAATAATGGGGATTAATAGTGACACATAAAACGTTGAAAAAATATTTTGAGTCTTGCATGCTTAAACAGTATCAGATACTTTTGCCTTTAGAAAGAACAAAAAAAAACACGCACACATCATAGCCATTTTATTGTTTTTTTTATTTTTTATTATTACTTCTTTCTACTCAATTTCAGATGGCAGTGCCAGGTCCCGGCGCATATTATCCAGAGTTTGTGTTTAGTGATCCCTCCATTCAAACGCCCTCGCCCGGCACCCAGGGAGAGCTGATTCAAGACATGTCCGCGTTTCAACGTCCAGATGTATATGACACACAGATGCCTGCACTCCCCCAGTATCTAGCATCTAGTTTACCTCAGCATCAAAATTTATTGTCTCCTAGTCTAACCAATATTAGTCTCGCTCCCCAGCATGGCCCCCCCACCGCTGCAGGCCCCGGTCCTGCATATACCCCGAGCAGCGTTATTTTTATCGAAGGGGAAAGAGACGGAAGCCAGATACTCCAATAGTGCTTGTAAATTGTACATAGTGTCTGTGAACATTTTCATTTTCAAATATTTGAAAGCAATACTTGATCCTTTGTACAATAATGGAAGTCCCAAAATAGACATTTTGACCCCCAATAGTCTGTTAACGTATTTCTGCTCGTTAGTTTTACTGTATAGAAAAATCGTACGATTAAGTACTCAGAAATTTTAAATTATTTCATTTTTTATCATATTGTAAGCTGTTAATATTTTTAAATGTTATATTTTATTTTTTTTAATTAGCTTTTAAGTATGCTTTTTATTCTCGGTATTGACTAAATGTTCACAGAATTATAAATTTATTTCATCCTATTTTTAATCTTATGTTAAATAACTGATGTTTTTAAGTATTAAATGTTCTAATTTACAATTAATTTTTGTGAATTTTTGTTATTATCATTATTGAGCACAGTATTTATTTAAGTATTATGGTGTACAGACTGATTCTGTATCGGATAATTTGACCTTACATTTATGCAAGTAATATTGAACGATTTTTCAGATTCTCTTGAAAGCAAAACTCGACCAGTTTGTCATTCTTCCAAAGAATTCTTATCTGATGTAAACTTTTTATTTTTTTTTTCTTTGATATTTACCAAGTTATCATTTTAAACTTCTTTTGTTTCATATTTCCTCTCTGATTTTAGCTTTAACTTTGTACGAAATCTGTACATGTATAATAATGTCCCGCGATCTTTGTATTTCCTTATTAGTGTCTCTTTTTTTGGGCCTTCCTAAAAAAAGATTATTATTTTTCCCCCTCTTTTAAAGTAGTTGCATCAATGGTAATGAGAAGGATTTTTGATAAAAGACACTAGTCACATATGTAAGCTCTTATTAATCATTTTTTTCCAGTTATTCGTCATTCCATAAGTCCATATACACACACCCCCGTCTTTGGTGTACCTGACCTTAATTATAATGGCTTTCTCAGAATATCAATGTTGGATCATGTAAAGATTTGAGAACCTCAGTACCTTAAATATCCCTTTTAATTGTTAGGCTAGCTTAGGTTTCATTAGTTTAGGTTAGGGTAGGCATTAGCCTAACCTAACCTAAAAATTTACATGTTATTTAATGTACTAGGGGTTGCTTGTCTTAACCTGATCCTCAGTTTTTTTTACTAGAGAAACTGAGTTTTCACTCAAATAGATTGGCCATTTTTACTTATCAATCAGAATTTGATTTTCTCATTGTCTGTGTTCTTTTCATGTATATGTTGATTTATAAGTCAATGGATTGTTTACCCTTTTACCTTTTTGTAAAGCGAGAATCATCTTTAATCGTGGGTACAAATTATTGGCGTACAAAGTGAGGAATACCGTAAATGAAAATTGAAATACGACTTAATTTAGATAACCAAGTTTATTAATAAGGCTAAGGCCTTAGTCCCCTCGGAAGATAAAAAGGGGAAAAAAATACACTCAAAAAAGCTGGGACTCACGTTTTATACTTTCATATTGAAGTGTCAAATTGAAAAACAGCACCTTCAGGGACCATTCTTTCCTTGTTATCACGGAGAATTGTAGAATTGCATACTGTAATTGGACCCCCTTTGTACCCTTGAATGGCTTGTTAATTTTACCCATAATCACTTCAATAGTTTAAAAGCACCTGACATCTTCACCATTCTTTTTTTAATATCATTGACTCTTGCTAGCAGTAACAGAATTGGATCAGGTAGAGATTAGTGACCCCAATACATGAAATAATCCCATAAATTGTTAAGTTATATTAGGTTAGGTTAATTCTTAACCTAGCCATTACTAACCTAACTTAACTTACGGGGTTATTTAATGTACTGGGGTCGCCAGTCTTTACCAGATCCACAAGATCAAATAACAAAGAGACTTTCAATAAACTAGCAATGTTCCCCCTCTTTTGAAGAACAGGATTTGCATGGTATTGAGTTTTTAGGCCCACGAAATAGTAATAAACTTTACGCCTTTATTTAAAGGAATACAGTACTGTATTCAAATATTAGATAGGGTATAAAAATTCACTCACTACTTAATTTTTTATTTTATGTTAAGTTAGCTAAAGTAGTTTTTAGATTCCCCATTTAGGTTTAGAAGGAATTTCGTATGTGAAATGGCAAAAATTGCTGATATAGACTTAACATTTTATGCATTTTTCCATGTAGAACTTAGAAATTCCATATGAAAGAACACTTATAATAAAAGTTACAAATATTTTTTTACATAAGAGGGTATAGTGGTGAAAAATTTTACATTATTTGGATACTTCTAAATTACTACAATTGACATATGTTGTATTTGGTATTAGGATTGTTAGTTTTTATTTATATGGTTATTTGTTAACAATGACCCTGCAAATTTTAGAAGCACAAACAGATTTAATAGACCATTGACTCCTTATTCTAAAACATATTGAAGTCATTTGACTAGTCAGGTTATGCGTTGGTATGGGCAGTGTATGATTGTTACAAAAATTTAGGTTTTGGTTCTCAGTCAGTTTATACATTATCTTAAAATTAGTGTTCTTTCATATATGACAAAAAAATTTATTTCTGATATTTTTCATTACTACCAGTAATACAGTCCACATTTTTTCCAGGTAGACTGTGTTAGCTTAAACCCCCTTTTTGTGAATAACAAATGACAATTCTAAATGGTATTCTTAGCTCGCTGGTTTTAGTCTGTACTGAGTTTGAGTATATAGCTTCTACATTTAGAGCTGTAGCACGTAGTTGTCAGTTTTTTGTTTCATTATTCAGAAATAAAAAAAAAATGTAGCATTCAGATTAATAATGGTCAACAGATACCTCCTGTGCCCTTTTTGTTTTCAGTCTTTTAAGAATTTTTTTTTTATTATATGTAAATACTGTATTTTATTTCTGTAACTGTTGACATATTGACACTGGGAATGGCTCCGTAATCTTTTTCCTGTTCGCCATTTAGCATCATTACTTTAATCACTAATCACCTCTATATATCTGAGTATGTACGGTTTTTCTGCCTTAGATGTGTTGTTTTCTGATCCATAAAGTTATTATTCACTTTTTAACTTGAAATAATGTTGAATTGGATAAATCCACATATAAATTGATATTGTTTCGTTTCACATAACGCTTGACAACGGACTGTCAAATTTTAATTAAATGTTTTTTTTTTTTTTAATTTAAGAGACTTTGTGATCAATTTCTTATTGTCTTCATATATCTCCATTTCCTTGGGATCTAACTGCCATATTATATAGTTATGCATACATATACATTGGCTGCAATCCTCTTGTAAGGGGGATGGCCGAGTCAGAGCACACATTCATTAGAAATCTTATTCCAAAACTGCATTTCACAGTCAAAATCTTGTTCCAGAGGTGCTTTGCATTGTATGAAGACGTGTTGCGCATTGTTATCTTAGAAAAGTGATTTTTTTTTCCTCATAAAATTGATACTTATATCCTGCAGCTTAGTTGCAAATTGGGAAATGGGGTGGAATGAGGACATATTGGGTATTATGGAGCTCTGCCAGTAAATTTTTTCTTATAGTCATGTCTACCCACTCGTTCCAGTTGGTATAGGTTCCAATGTTTCAAGAAATAATGTTATAAAGCTCAGTGAAGTGTAGCTGAGAAGCATGTGATTTTGTATTATACAGTATATTCAGTCATTTCCAAAATTCATTGGCATTTATTATGTTTCCATTTCATATGATGATTTATTCCAGCAGATCCTGGAAGGACTAATACATACATACATACATATACCTTGGCTGTTTCCCCCTTAAACTGGGGGGTAGCCGACATCAAAAAAGGAAAACAGTTTGGGGAGAAGTTACTAATACAAGTTATAGAAATATTTAAATGATATGTACAGTGTATTTTGATAAAGTGAAAATCAGTAGTGTTCCAGTGCAGTTACTTGGAACACTGTTTACCCAGCAATAAAGGACAAGTTCGTAGTAAGTAATGAAAAACTTTGTAACACTATTCAATGTGATTTTTGTTTTGTTTTTTCCTTCGCTTTTTT
>JAXCGZ010013529.1:72500-85077 GCA_037179515.1 Halocaridina rubra | reverse complement strand
AAATTCATTCATGAATATGTTTGCAGATGATGCAAAGATTGTGAAGAAAGTAAAAAACGAGAACAATGGTAGAGAACTTCAGGAGGATCTAAATAATCTGCATGAGTGGTCAGAAAAGTGGCTAATGAAATTCAATACTTCAAAATGTAAGGTAATGAGAATGGGTACAAGTGCAAGAAGGCCCAAGCTTGACTACTCGGTGGCTGGAGTACAACTTCAAGAGACAGAAAATGAGAGAGATCTAGGAGTAAACATACTGGCAGATTTGTCTCCAGAAATACATATAAATGGCGTAGTAAGGGCAGCATATGCATTCTTATCAAATGTAAGGGTAGCCTTCAGGCACATGGACAAGGAAATGTTCAGAAATATTTATGTAACCTATGTGAGGCCAAAACTCGAATATGCAGCCCCCTTTTGGAATCCGCACTTGAAAAAGCACATAGATAAGCTTGAAAAAGTTCAAAGACATGCCACGAAACTGGTGCCAGAAATACGCAATCTCGGTTATGTTGAGAGACTGAGGGAATTAAACTTGCCATCACTCGAAGCTAGAAGAGTGAGGGGGGATATGGTGACAGTCTTTAAATTCCTTCATGGTTATGATAGAGTGGATAGGGATCGATATTTCGATATGGCTGGCTCTAGAACTAGAGGTCATAGTTTGAAGCTTCGTAAGAAAACTTGTTTGCAGGATGTAAGAAAATACTTTTTCAGTGTAAGAGTAGTTGATAATTGGAATTGGCTAAGCGAGGAGGTAGTTAATGCTATCTCAATCCATAGTTTTAAGGACAGGTATGATAAGTATCACTAAGTATAAAATGGAACCGATGAGGAGACGGGAAGATACGAGCTTTGGACTTTTTCCCGTAAAGACAATTAGGTAATCACAATTAGGTAATCACACACACACACACACACACACACACACACACACACACACACACACAGAGAGAAGAAGAGAAGAAAAATTTTCGTTACAGAATACTTCCAGACAAAGGGGAGATAAAGAAGATAATGACAGAAGATCAGGGGATGGGGCCTCATTAAGATTGTTATACACAAATGCTGATTGATTAGCTGGTAAGGCAGTAGAATTAAAAGATAGGATTCACAACAGTAAGGCAGATATAGTAACAATTACAGAGACTAAGTTGAGTGAGGACATAAACAGTGTCACAGTTTTTCCTAAGGGCTTCAGAATACTAAGGGTCGAAAGATCTGAGAGGACTGGTGGAGGGATAGCACTGCTCATAAGTGAGAGGATTCAAGTTGAAGAAATAAACTTGGCTATAGAAAGTGAGTTCAGGGAATTTCTTGTTGCTCGCATAAATACTGGGTCAGAGAGCATTATAATAACTGTTGTATACAACCCACCAAGGAACCAAAATAGGCTTGAAATTTATGAGGAAAGTCATATAGGTACGATTGAAGTCATAAACTCAGTTGTTAACATGGCGCGGGAGAAAAAATGTAGGATTTTGATTATGGGAGACTTTAATCATAAAGAGATAGATTGGATAAATCTTGACCCACACAGTGGTGAGGACTCATTTGGGGCAAGATTCCTAGATTGCGTACAAGGGAATTTCCTACACCAACATGTAATGGAAAAAACAAGAGCCAGGGGTGGGGATGAGCCATCACTACTTGATCTGGTGTTCACAGATAATGTGTTGGATATTGAAAATATTGAGTATGAACCACCAATTGGAAAGAGTGACCACTGTGTGTTGTTGATGGAGTATATCATTGAAGACATTCTTCCTGAGAGTAGAGGCACTGAGGACATGAGGAGGAACTATCCGAAAGGAGATTACATCAAAATGAATGAGCTTTTTGCAGTTATTGACTGGAGAACCTTATTTTACAACAAATCTGTACAAGAAATGTATGACATCTTTTGTGAGAAATATGGGAAGATAGTAGATTGCTGCATACCTGTCACCAAAGTAGGTGTAATTCATGCCAGAGAGAAATGGTTCGATAATGGGTGTAAAAGAGCTAAGGAGTGGAGAGACAAATGCTGGAAAAGGTATAGGAGGAGAAAAAACATAAATGCCTGGCAAACCTACAAAAGAGCAAGAAATGACTACCTAAGTAAAAGGAGAGAGGCAGAGAGAGATTATGAGAGGGACATCACCAGGAAGGCTAAAGAAAATTCCAAGCTTTTCCACAGCTTTATCAGAGGAAAACTGAAGGTAAAAGAACAGGTTTTAAGGCTAAAGAGAGCGGATGGAAGCATCACTGAGACGGACGAAGAGATCTGCAAAGAATTGAACAAGGAGTTTCAGTCAGTATTTACAGTAGAAAATACCCCACCCCCTCAGATTGCAGTGATAGAAGCTCAAGGGCCGGTATTAGAGAACATCAACCTTACAGCCACAGAGGTATGCAAAGCGCTGATGGATTTAGATGTTCATAAAGCTACAGGTCCTGATGACATATCCCCTCATGTGCTTAAAAAATGCGCAAACACAATATCAGTGGCACTAAGTATCATATTTAAGGAGTCACTGGAGTCGGGGGAGATTCCAAGATGCTGGAAACAAGCAAATGTGATACCTATCTTCAAAAAGGGAAGGAGGGATACGGCTCTGAACTATAGACCAGTCTCCTTGACCAGCATAGTTTGCAAACTTATGGAGAAACTACTAAGGAAACATATCTCTCTTCACTTGGAATCCTTCAACTTTTTGTCAGTGAGGCAACATGGCTTCAGAGAAGGAAGATCAACAGTAACAAACTTATTAGAATTTTATGATGAGGTAAGCCAAATCTTACAGGAAAGAGAGGGCTGGGCAGATTGCATATTCCTAGACTTCCAGAAAGCGTTTGACACTGTTCCACATGGGAGACTTATTAGGAAGCTGCAATCAATGGCTAGAATAGGTGGAAATGTCTTGGAATGGATAAAAACTTACTTAGAAGGAAGGGAACAGAGGGTTAGAGTAAGACACTCAGTGTCTGAATGGAGAAGAGTTAGTAGTGGAGTTCCACAGGGTTCAGTTTTAGGGCCACTTTTGTTCCTTGTATATGTAAATGACCTACCAGAGTGTGTAAATTCATTCATGAATATGTTTGCAGATGATGCAAAGATTGTGAAGAAAGTAAAAAACGAGAACAATGGTAGAGAACTTCAGGAGGATCTAAATAATCTGCATGAGTGGTCAGAAAAGTGGCTAATGAAATTCAATACCTCAAAATGTAAGGTAATGAGAATGGGTACAAGTGCAAGAAGGCCCAAGCTTGACTACTCGGTGGCTGGAGTACAACTTCAAGAGACAGAAAATGAGAGAGATCTAGGAGTAAACATACTGGCAGATTTGTCTCCAGAAATACATATAAATGGCGTAGTAAGGGCAGCATATGCATTCTTATCAAATGTAAGGGTAGCCTTCAGGCACATGGACAAGGAAATGTTCAGAAATATTTATGTAACCTATGTGAGGCCAAAACTCGAATATGCAGCCCCCTTTTGGAATCCGCACTTGAAAAAGCACATAGCTAAGCTTGAAAAAGTTCAAAGACATGCCACGAAACTGGTGCCAGAAATACGCAATCTCGGTTATGATGAGAGGCTGAGGGAATTAGACTTGCCATCACTCGAAGCTAGAAGAGTAAGGGGGGATATGGTGACAGTCTTTAAATTCCTTCATGGTTATGATAGAGTGGATAGGGATCGATATTTCGATATGGCTGGCTCTAGAACTAGAGGTCATAGTTTGAAGCTTCGTAAGAAAACTTCTTTGCAGGATGTAAGGAAATACTTTTTCAGTGTAAGAGTAGTTGATAATTGGAATTCGCTAAGCGAGGAGGTAGTTAATGCTATCTCAATCCATAGTTTTAAAGACAGGTATGATAAGTATCACTAAGTCTAAAAATGGAACCGATGAGGAGACGGGAAGATACGAGCTTTGGGCTCTTTCCCGTAAACACAATTAGGTAATCACAATTAGGTAATCACAGAATCAAGAAGTTAGAGGAAATGGTTATAAGCCTTGATGATAAAATTCGGAATATGGATGGAGAAATGAAAGAGAATGAAACACTCAGAGAACAAATAAGATCTTTGGAGGAAGCAAATAAAGCACAAGGGCAGGAGAGAAAGGAACTAGAAAAAAGAATAAAGAAGCTGGAAGGGGAAAAGAGTCAACTAGAATCTAGAATTTCTAAACAAGAAGATAAAAACAAACAGCTAAATGACAACCTAAAGGAATTAGATGTTAGTTCACTGCTCTCTTCTGAGAGAGACGAGATTGCTGCTTGGAATGTTCAGATTAAGGAAAACATTGAACAGTTCAGAAAAGAGTTCCAGGAGCTGAATATGGAAAATGATGCCATGAAAACGTCCTTTGCTGATGCACTAAAGGGGAATGTGGCAGTAAAAGAGGCTGTAAAGGTGGTGGCACTGGAAAACATACAAACAGTTGACTATAAAGAGACAGTAATCGAAAAAATGAAAGACGTTGTGATGGAAAGGGCAAACCCACTCATCAGACAGGCACTTGATAAGGAGAAGACAGTGGTAATCTCAGGCATAAGTGAATCCCAGAAGCCAACATGGCAGGGGAGACTTGAAGAAAATAAAGCTAACGTTGTAGACCTGATAAGAAAGCTTGGAGTAGTATGTGGTCCTGAGGATATTGTAAGCATACACCAACTAGGTAAATATTCGAGGGAAGGAAAGCCGAGACCAACAAAAGTAACCTTTGAGAGAGGGGAGACATGTAGGGAAATATTGTTGAGAAAAAAAAGTCTAAAAGACCTTCAAGAATGCAAAGAAGTGTTCATTAGACGATACAGAACACAGGAAGAGATGGGAAAGATCAAAAACTTGTTGCAAGAGGCAAGAAGGTTAAATGATGAAAGAAATGAAGAAGAGAAGAAAAATTTTCGTTACAGAATACTTCCAGACAAAGGGGAGATAAAGAAGATAATGACAGAAGATCAGGGGATGGGGCCTCATTAAGATTGTTATACACAAATGCTGATGGATTAGCTGGTAAGGCAGTAGAATTAAAAGATAGGATTCACAACAGTAAGGCAGATATAGTAGCAATTACAGAGACTAAGTTGAGTGAGGACATAAACAGTGTCACAGTTTTTCCTAAGGGCTTCAGAATACTAAGGGTCGAAAGATCTGAGAGGACTGGTGGAGGGATAGCACTGCTCATAAGTGAGAGGATTCAAGTTGAAGAAATAAACTTGGCTATAGAAAGTGAGTTCAGGGAATTTCTT
This sequence comes from Halocaridina rubra, assembly GCA_037179515.1. Classification (NCBI taxonomy): domain Eukaryota; kingdom Metazoa; phylum Arthropoda; class Malacostraca; order Decapoda; family Atyidae; genus Halocaridina; species Halocaridina rubra. The sequence goes on along the minus strand of JAXCGZ010013529.1, from coordinate 79,836 downwards.
GTTGCTCGCATAAATACTGGGTCAGAGAGCATTATAATAACTGTTGTATACAACCCACCAAGGAACCAAAATAGGCTTGAAATTTATGAGGAAAGTCATATAGGTACGATTGAAGTCATAAACTCAGTTGTTAACATGGCGCGGGAGAAAAAATGTAGGATTTTGATTATGGGAGACTTTAATCATAAAGAGATAGATTGGATAAATCTTGACCCACACAGTGGTGAGGACTCATTTGGGGCAAGATTCCTAGATTGCGTACAAGGGAATTTCCTACACCAACATGTAATGGAAAAAACAAGAGCCAGGGGTGGGGATGAGCCATCACTACTTGATCTGGTGTTCACAGATAATGTGTTGGATATTGAAAATATTGAGTATGAACCACCAATTGGAAAGAGTGACCACTGTGTGTTGTTGATGGAGTATATCATTGAAGACATTCTTCCTGAGAGTAGAGGCACTGAGGACATGAGGAGGAACTATCCGAAAGGAGATTACATCAAAATGAATGAGCTTTTTGCAGTTATTGACTGGAGAACCTTATTTTACAACAAATCTGTACAAGAAATGTATGACATCTTTTGTGAGAAATATGGGAAGATAGTAGATTGCTGCATACCTGTCACCAAAGTAGGTGTAATTCATGCCAGAGAGAAATGGTTCGATAATGGGTGTAAAAGAGCTAAGGAGTGGAGAGACAAATGCTGGAAAAGGTATAGGAGGAGAAAAAACATAAATGCCTGGCAAACCTACAAAAGAGCAAGAAATGACTACCTAAGTAAAAGGAGAGAGGCAGAGAGAGATTATGAGAGGGACATCACCAGGAAGGCTAAAGAAAATTCCAAGCTTTTCCACAGCTTTATCAGAGGAAAACTGAAGGTAAAAGAACAGGTTTTAAGGCTAAAGAGAGCGGATGGAAGCATCACTGAGACGGACGAAGAGATCTGCAAAGAATTGAACAAGGAGTTTCAGTCAGTATTTACAGTAGAAAATACCCCACCCCCTCAGATTGCAGTGATAGAAGCTCAAGGGCCGGTATTAGAGAACATCAACCTTACAGCCACAGAGGTATGCAAAGCGCTGATGGATTTAGATGTTCATAAAGCTACAGGTCCTGATGACATATCCCCTCATGTGCTTAAAAAATGCGCAAACACAATATCAGTGGCACTAAGTATCATATTTAAGGAGTCACTGGAGTCGGGGGAGATTCCAAGATGCTGGAAACAAGCAAATGTGATACCTATCTTCAAAAAGGGAAGGAGGGATACGGCTCTGAACTATAGACCAGTCTCCTTGACCAGCATAGTTTGCAAACTTATGGAGAAACTACTAAGGAAACATATATCTCTTCACTTGGAATCCTTCAACTTTTTGTCAGTGAGGCAACATGGCTTCAGAGAAGGAAGATCAACAGTAACAAACTTATTAGAATTTTATGATGAGGTAAGCCAAATCTTACAGGAAAGAGAGGGCTGGGCAGATTGCATATTCCTAGACTTCCAGAAAGCGTTTGACACTGTTCCACATGGGAGACTTATTAGGAAGCTGCAATCAATGGCTAGAATAGGTGGAAATGTCTTGGAATGGATAAAAACTTACTTAGAAGGAAGGGAACAGAGGGTTAGAGTAAGACACTCAGTGTCTGAATGGAGAAGAGTTAGTAGTGGAGTTCCACAGGGTTCAGTTTTAGGGCCACTTTTGTTCCTTGTATATGTAAATGACCTACCAGAGTCTGTAAATTCATTCATGAATATGTTTGCAGATGATGCAAAGATTGTGAAGAAAGTAAAAAACGAGAACAATGGTAGAGAACTTCAGGAGGATCTAAATAATCTGCATGAGTGGTCAGAAAAGTGGCTAATGAAATTCAATACCTCAAAATGTAAGGTAATGAGAATGGGTACAAGTGCAAGAAGGCCCAAGCTTGACTACTCGGTGGCTGGAGTACAACTTCAAGAGACAGAAAATGAGAGAGATCTAGGAGTAAACATACTGGCAGATTTGTCTCCAGAAATACATATAAATGGCGTAGTAAGGGCAGCATATGCATTCTTATCAAATGTAAGGGTAGCCTTCAGGCACATGGACAAGGAAATGTTCAGAAATATTTATGTAACCTATGTGAGGCCAAAACTCGAATATGCAGCCCCCTTTTGGAATCCGCACTTGAAAAAGCACATAGCTAAGCTTGAAAAAGTTCAAAGACATGCCACGAAACTGGTGCCAGAAATACGCAATCTCAGTTATGATGAGAGGCTGAGGGAATTAGACTTACCATCACTCGAAGCTAGAAGAGTGAGGGGGGGATATGGTGACAGTCTTTAAATTCCTTCATGGTTATGACAGAGTGGATAGGGATGGATATTTTGATATGGCTGGCTCTAGAACTAGAGGTCATAGTTTGAAGCTTCGTAAGAAAACTTCTTTGCAGGATGTAAGGAAATACTTTTTCAGTGTAAGAGTAGTTGATAATTGGAATTGGCTAAGCGAGGAGGTAGCTAATGCTATCTCAATCCATAGTTTTAAGGACAGGTATGATAAGTATCACTGAGTATAAAATGGAACCGATCAGGAGACGGGAAGATACGAGCTTTGGGCTCTTTCCCGTAAGCGCAATTAGGTAATCACACACACACACACACACACACACACACACACACACACACTTATATGGAGATATAAAAATTCTGTGTGAAGGTAAATTAGAAGTTTTTCTCTTTTCTTCTTTTTTTTTTTCTCTTTCTCGTCTTCTTTCTATATTCTGTGAGAGGGAGAACATAAAAATGAAGCCATCTCTGTCCCAAACCTCTCCCACCCATGGGTCGGGAGAAGGGGTAGTCATCAGAGGACTTAAACAGAGAATCAAGAAGTTAGAGGAAATGGTTACAAGCCTTGATGATAAAATTCGGAATATGGATGGAGAAATGAAAGAGAATGAAACACTCAGAGAACAAATAAGATCTTTGGAGGAAGCAAATAAAGCACAAGGGCAGGAGAGAAAGGAACTAGAAAAAAGAATAAAGAAGCTGGAAGGGGAAAAGAGTCAACTAGAATCTAGAATTTCTAAACAAGAAGATAAAAACAAACAGCTAAATGACAACCTAAAGGAATTAGATGTTAGTTCACTGCTCTCTTCTGAGAGAGACGAGATTGCTGCTTGGAATGTTCAGATTAAGGAAAACATTGAACAGTTCAGAAAAGAGTTCCAGGAGCTGAATATGGAAAATGATGCCATGAAAACGTCCTTTGCTGATGCACTAAAGGGGAATGTGGCAGTAAAAGAGGCTGTAAAGGTGGTGGCACTGGAAAACATACAAACAGTTGACTATAAAGAGACAGTAATCGAAAAAATGAAAGACGTTGTGATGGAAAGGGCAAACCCACTCATCAGACAGGCACTTGATAAGGAGAAGACAGTGGTAATCTCAGGCATAAGTGAATCCCAGGAGCCAACATGGCAGGGGAGACTTGAAGAAAATAAAGCTAACGTTGTAGACCTGATAAGAAAGCTTGGAGTAGTATGTGGTCCTGAGGATATTGTAAACATACACCAACTAGGTAAATATTCGAGGGAAGGAAAGCCGAGACCAACAAAAGTAACCTTTGAGAGAGGGGAGACATGTAGGGAAATATTGTTGAGAAAAAAAAGTCTAAAAGACCTTCAAGAATGCAAAGAAGTGTTCATTAGACGATACAGAACACAGGAAGAGATGGGAAAGATAAAAAACTTGTTGCAAGAGGCAAGAAGGTTAAATGATGAAAGAAATGAAGAAGAGAAGAAAAATTTTCGTTACAGAATACTTCCAGACAAAGGGGAGATAAAGAAGATAATGACAGAAGATCAGGGGATGGGGCCTCATTAAGATTGTTATACACAAATGCTGATGGATTAGCTGGTAAGGCAGTAGAATTAAAAGATAGGATTCACAACAGTAAGGCAGATATAGTAGCAATTACAGAGACTAAGTTGAGTGAGGACATAAACAGTGTCACAGTTTTTCCTAAGGGCTTCAGAATACTAAGGGTCGAAAGATCTGAGAGGACTGGTGGAGGGATAGCACTGCTCATAAGTGAGAGGATTCAAGTTGAAGAAATAAACTTGGCTATAGAAAGTGAGTTCAGGGAATTTCTTGTTGCTCGCATAAATACTGGGTCAGAGAGCATTATAATAACTGTTGTATACAACCCACCAAGGAACCAAAATAGGCTTGAAATTTATGAGGAAAGTCATATAGGTACGATTGAAGTCATAAACTCAGTTGTTAACATGGCGCGGGAGAAAAAATGTAGGATTTTGATTATGGGAGACTTTAATCATAAAGAGATAGATTGGATAAATCTTGACCCACACAGTGGTGAGGACTCATTTGGGGCAAGATTCCTAGATTGCGTACAAGGGAATTTCCTACACCAACATGTAATGGAACCAACAAGAGCCAGGGGTGGGGATGAGCCATCACTACTTGATCTGGTGTTCACAGATAATGTGTTGGATATTGAAAATATTGAGTATGAACCACCAATTGGAAAGAGTGACCACTGTGTGTTGTTGATGGAGTATATCATTGAAGACATTCTTCCTGAGAGTAGAGGCACTGAGGACATGAGGAGGAACTATCCGAAAGGAGATTACATCAAAATGAATGAGCTTTTTGCAGTTATTGACTGGAGAACCTTATTTTACAACAAATCTGTACAAGAAATGTATGACATCTTTTGTGAGAAATATGGGAAGATAGTAGATTGCTGCATACCTGTCACCAAAGTAGGTGTAATTCATGCCAGAGAGAAATGGTTCGATAATGGGTGTAAAAGAGCTAAGGAGTGGAGAGACAAATGCTGGAAAAGGTATAGGAGGAGAAAAAACATAAATGCCTGGCAAACCTACAAAAGAGCAAGAAATGACTACCTAAGTAAAAGGAGAGAGGCAGAGAGAGATTATGAGAGGGACATCACCAGGAAGGCTAAAGAAAATCCCAAGCTTTTCCACAGCTTTATCAGAGGAAAACTGAAGGTAAAAGAACAGGTTTTAAGGCTAAAGAGAGCGGATGGAAGCATCACTGAGACGGACGAAGAGATCTGCAAAGAATTGAACAAGGAGTTTCAGTCAGTATTTACAGTAGAAAATACCCCACCCCCTCAGATTGCAGTGATAGAAGCTCAAGGGCCGGTACTAGAGAACATCAACCTTACAGCCACAGAGGTATGCAAAGCGCTGATGGATTTAGATGTTCATAAAGCTACAGGTCCTGATGACATATCCCCTCATGTGCTTAAAAAATGCGCAAACACAATATCAGTGGCACTAAGTATCATATTTAAGGAGTCACTGGAGTCGGGGGAGATTCCAAGATGCTGGAAACAAGCAAATGTGATACCTATCTTCAAAAAGGGAAGGAGGGATACGGCTCTGAACTATAGACCAGTTTCCTTGACCAGCATAGTTTGCAAAGTTATGGAGAAACTACTAAGGAAACATATCTCTCTTCACTTGGAATCCTTCAACTTTTTGTCAGTGAGGCAACATGGCTTCAGAGAAGGAAGATCAACAGTAACAAACTTATTAGAATTTTATGATGAGGTAAGCCAAATCTTACAGGAAAGAGAGGGCTGGGCAGATTGCATATTCCTAGACTTCCAGAAAGCGTTTGACACTGTTCCACATGGGAGACTTATTAGGAAGCTGCAATCAATGGCTAGAATAGGTGGAAATGTCTTGGAATGGATAAAAACTTACTTAGAAGGAAGGGAACAGAGGGTTAGAGTAAGACACTCAGTGTCTGAATGGAGAAGAGTTAGTAGTGGAGTTCCACAGGGTTCAGTTTTAGGGCCACTTTTGTTCCTTGTATATGTAAATGACCTACCAGAGTGTGTAAATTCATTCATGAATATGTTTGCAGATGATGCAAAGATTGTGAAGAAAGTAAAAAACGAGAACAATGGTAGAGAACTTCAGGAGGATCTAAATAATCTGCATGAGTGGTCAGAAAAGTGGCTAATGAAATTCAATACCTCAAAATGTAAGGTAATGAGAATGGGTACAAGTGCAAGAAGGCCCAAGCTTGACTACTCGGTGGCTGGAGTACAACTTCAAGAGACAGAAAATGAGAGAGATCTAGGAGTAAACATACTGGCAGATTTGTCTCCAGAAATACATATAAATGGCGTAGTAAGGGCAGCATATGCATTCTTATCAAACGTAAGGGTAGCCTTCAGGCACATGGACAAGGAAATGTTCAGAAATATTTATGTAACCTATGTGAGGCCAAAACTCGAATATGCAGCCCCCTTTTGGAATCCGCACTTGAAAAAGCACATAGCTAAGCTTGAAAAAGTTCAAAGACATGCCACGAAACTGGTGCCAGAAATACGCAATCTCGGTTATGATGAGAGGCTGAGGGAATTAGACTTGCCATCACTCGAAGCTAGAAGAGTAAGGGGGGATATGGTGACAGTCTTTAAATTCCTTCATGGTTATGATAGAGTGGATAGGGATCGATATTTCGATATGGCTGGCTCTAGAACTAGAGGTCATAGTTTGAAGCTTCGGAAGAAAACTTGTTTGCAGGATGTAAGGAAATACTTTTTCAGTGTAAGAGTAGTTGATAATTGGAATTCGCTAAGCGAGGAGGTAGTTAATGCTATCTCAATCCATAGTTTTAAGGACAGGTATGATAAGTATCACTAAGTCTAAAAATGGAACCGATCAGGAGACGGGAAGATACGAGCTTTGGGCTCTTTCCCGTAAACACAATTAGGTAATCACACACATTCGCTAAGCGAGGAGGTAGTTAATGCTATCTCAATCCATAGTTTTAAGGACAGGTATGATAAGTATCACTAAGTCTAAAATGGAACCGATCAGGAGACGGGAAGATACGAGCTTTGGGCTCTTTCCCGTAAACACAATTAGGTAATCACAATTAGGTAATCACAAACACGATATTTAAGAAATTAGTAATGGATAGATAGACAGATGAGAGGGAGAGAGAGAGATTTATAAACCTAATTATATAATTATATAAACCTAATTATGCAATTAGGTAATTACACACACACACATTTCGTTAAATCATTAAACCTGAATTGCCAAGAATTTTCTCTCTCTCTCTCATTACCCTCTTTTAAATCTCATCTTTTAAATCACCTACTTAATAAGTGATTTTAGTCTCATAATTATCCTCGCCTTGGGTAGACGAAGTATACGTATGGTTGTTTTAATGTGTAAATCTTCTGATTATGTGCTTTGCAAATTTTGTGAGGCCTATCTAAATACCAAAGAAGAATTTCTATTCAATGTTTCATTTTGACATTTTACATTTGTAATTAG